>JADLZL010004620.1:0-29714 GCA_015844335.1 Chrysopogon serrulatus | reverse complement strand
GAAAAGAGGGATTCTAGTGCAATTCTGGAAGCTTCCTCCACCGCCTACGAGGAGTCATCTTGGCCCTTGGTTACGTCGGTTTGATCTGCGGCGCACGTCGATCAGGGCTATAAATAGAAATGTAGACCCGTATCAAGTCATTTGGAGATCCAGCCATCAAGAGCCTTCTCTAGTTCATCGAGCCTCTCTAGTTCATAGCTTTAGCCTAGTTAGATTAGAAGTAGAAGAGTTCTAGTTCTTCAAAGGGGATCCTGGCCCCGGCGTCTGTCTGAGGCGCGGAGTTCGGTATAGATCTAGTACCTTTCTCTTATTGTATTCATTATGATTCAGGCAACATTGTTCTTAATCTCTTATATATTCTTAATTGTAATAGTCATTGTCTACTTTGATTATATGTCTAGAATAGTTGGTTTGATTTTATTGAATTCATGTAATTGCTCAGTATAGCGTTTACCCAAGCGGCCGGGTAGATGGTAGACAATATGTAGACGTGGTGTCTAGATATCTTGTTTATCTGCGAGTGCACCCTCGACGCGTCTTGGGGACGTGTGGTAGTCCGCGCAGGTGACAGATTGCGTTGGTTCCTCTGTAGTCCACCCTCCGTGCGTAGGACTAGCATGGGCACGGTCGTGAAGGAGGTGACCCTTGTGTCTTAATACCCTCATTAGTTGATGCCTCTTTACATGTGATAATGATATAGGGTTAACTTAACAATGATTGCTAGATGTAGTTGCACTAATTAGAGTTATTCATTGACGTAGTTATTGAATTACCTTAGTATTTATTCCTGAGTTTATCCATTGGCTAGCTATTGTTATGACTAGAAGAGCTCGATGTTTATCTATTTATGATGACCGATCATTATTATTATTTATCATATATATCTTTTATCACGTGACTTATCCCCTCATTATGAGTAGGATTCTAGTTATGGTTTGCCTTTCACATCAATAGTATAAGTTATAGTTTATAAGTCCTACATATAGACCTTCCCAGTGGTATAAATATAAATCGATAACCTGGTAGACTTCCCTAGGTAAAATGCTACAACGGTATAATTATCTGTCCGCTTGCAGAACCGATCTTAGTTTATATTCTTATCTTTATATTCATATCTTTTATTTCTGCCTAGCCATATTGAACACATGTAAATCTATAGTTATTTCTTAAGCAATATAATTAAGGATGACAACTTAATTCATGCTTAGGAATTTTAGTGATAAATAGGTGGCTAGTTGCTAATGACAAGTTAATTTAATACCGAGCATTTTTGGCGCTATTGCTAGAGGTAGGGTTTATCTCTATTTTAGTAGTGACGTTAGAAATGCCAACAAGCATTTTTGGCGCCGTTGCCGGGAAGGTAGCTAGGCAATTAAGGAACATTGATAGACTTATAATTAAGCATGTGATCGAAATAACCATTAACTCCCCGTTCAAGCAGGATTACCCTTGTTTGTCTACTTTAATATCTTATGCAGGGTAATAAACGACTGGTTTACGACCTTCCGGCATGCCTCCACAAAATAAGAAGAAACATAACAAATTCAATGTTGGAGAAAGAGGTCGACGTCACAGGACTTTAATTCATATCTCAAGTGACGGGAACAAATATGTTGCATCACTCACAAATTCCATCATGTGAGTCATGGTAAGTATGATCAAATACAGGTGAGAAAGTCTTGCTCATGGACTTTAAATTTGATGAGTAGTTATCTTTTGCATTCCACTACATGTTTACTTTCTACAATCTAAATATCCATCTCATTTAGTTTAAAGTTTTTCATCCATAACATGTTTAGTTCCATCCTAACTTGCATTCTTATAAATAATTAAAAGAAAAAAACTCACCATAATCATGCTTTTTCATCTCTACTTGAATAAACTTCTACAGTACTTTCATGCTACTTGTATTTGCTATAGTATGCTTAGGTTTAGAAGTATCTTAATACACCTTTGAAATTGAGTATTGACGGTTTTCCTAAGTTAAAATAGATATGGTGTCTAGTTTAGTTTTTGAATCACAAGGTGATTTGATCTTACTTCTAAAAGGTTTTTAAATTAAGCAAGGTGCTTAGGTTAAAATCCTTTCCTGATTTAAATTGAACATGAGTCTATGTTGATTCTTGAGCCGATAGTACACTTTAGTAGATACTAGTTATTTTGTCGACTAACCCCTATAGGAGAATTCTCAAATTCAATCTGGGTAAGTCAAGAAAAGAATTCACATATGAGATGAATTAAGGCAGATGATAACTTTGCACAAGAAGTCCTTATGAGTATTAATATTTATTTATCTTTTGTTACAGGTTATCTTTGTCTTGAACCATGCTAGATTGCAACAACAATATAAAACACGATAGACACAATTTATGCTAAATAATCTTAAACCATGTATCATCTTGATTAGCATAGAAGAAAATTAAAAAAATATGGATGACAAAACCCTATTTCAATCTTGCTATTTCCTTGGGTATGTGTCCATTAACATTTGCCGGAAAGAACAACTTTAATCTATTGGAAAAGAAGTTTCCAATTTCATTGAATGGTGAAAAGGCGAAAAAAGACAAAAAGAAGGTCTTGCTCAGCAAGACCATAAGCTCTCACCAATAGATGAACCCGAACCCTCCTCTTCCCAGTAAGTATTGTCATCACTTACTTAGAAGGATGAAGATATGAGGTACGTTTGTCCAACCCTCATGCAACATGTAACTACAATTAATATCTCATACCATGTTGCTAATTTGTCTTGGTAATTTCTACTCTATGCTATGCTAAAACATAACTTGCTAAATATATATATATATATAATAAAATTCTCATGTGGTTCACCATACATATTCTTGGTTCTATATGAATAAATACTTTTAGTCCTATAAACTTCCTTATTCTATTATAAGTATGCTTTAGAATATTACTTAAATATTATGAACATCAAGCATACTTATATAAGAATTTAGTTGTACATATAGACTAACCCCTCCTATATAAAAAATATTTAAATCATATTCGGAGACTATTCGTAGAATCAATTTAAGGTTAAGGGTATGCTTTAAAATAATATCCTCACTTTAGCCTTGATGCAAAATTTTTGAGATAGTGGTGAGTCGTTGAAAACATGAGCTATAAATTAATCTTTAACTCTTAGGCAAATACTATCCGTACTTTGATAAATAGTATATTCCTTCGGCTATGTGTTGTCCACTAACCCCTTGCGAGAGAAGACATAATGAGAGAAGCAGAAGGTCCGAAGAGTGAGAAAGGAGTACAACATACGAGACAAGATGCTAATGAATAACCCATGATATAAGAAAAAAAGAAATAAAGAGACCTTTGAAATTTATTTACCCTTCATCATGCTCTAATAATGGAGGTAACATTTTAAGATAAGTGGTCATTAATTTCTTCTTGATCTTGGTATGCAATAAATAAAAATACAACCATGTTAGAGTTACAACTTAAATTGATCAACCTGATTAACTCAACATGATTTGTTCTCTGAGTTTGTTCATAGCGCTATTCTCTAAATCTCGGTCTTAATCAAGTAAGCTAGAAATACCTCACCTATTATTATTGATACATTATAAAGATGAACTGTCTTTCTAGTGGTTAATTAGCTTTACTCTTTATCTCACAAGTTTAAATATCATATTTATACTTCTAGTCCTCTCACCCATGATAGAAATGAACAATATGAATAATATCAATCTTATTGTGCCCAAGGTTAGAGGATGAATAAATTTCTGGTTCTGTTGGTGTTCTCCCACCAGCAGAGCCCATGCACTTAATCTCTAACTTGTCTTTATGGGCAGAACGCACTTCAATTAAAGTGTGGGGAGACAATTTCCCAAATTCTACAAGTGAGAGTTCTTAACTAGTAATAATGATGCACATAAGATTGACTTTGAGACGTCTACAACAGAAAGAAAGAAGGTGGCACTGCCATTAGAAGCCACTAGTGGAGGCACCACCTCAATCCTTACCCTGAAGAGCAACTCGAAGTACTCAATGAACCACTGCAAGGAGAAGTCTAGTTTGAAGGACTATAAATATCGAACCCTCGCCGTGAGGTAACATCGGTAGTTATCTATATGTACTTTCTTGCATCGTATGATTTATTCTCTCTTTAGCATGACTACTTTTCTATATTAGCAATACATAGAAATAATAAAAATAAATAGTCTTACATTAGGCTACATTCATGCATCTTAAAATATTAAGCCCCATGTGAAACCCTTGTAGTATAAAAACTATAGGAGTTCTCACTGTGGTGGCATACAGAATAAAAATATATATTTGCACTTTATGCATATAAACCTATAAAATCCAAAAAGATTAATCGAGCATCCTGCTTTTATACTGCTATCTTAAAAATACTTTCAAACCTTCACAACAACCAATCCTCTAAAAACGGCTAATCATTAATGTTTTATCCTAATACCGTTCCACGAGTTTTGGTGTTTTGTGAGAGCTTTCTGCAGGATGACTCCAAGAGCCAGCTTAACCTAGGAATATTCATCTTCATCACTTGAAGTACACCTTTCCGACATGCAGTGACCCCCGTGTAAAGGAAGTAACTTCTTGAGTGATGAGATTGAAGTATTCCCGGCAACACTTACTCTTATAAGCATGAGCTCCTCCAGTGAGGACCACTCGGCTTGAACGATCAACCATAAGCAAACTTCTAGCTTGGGGAGAGCATCCCCTAGTTATCAAGACGGTTAGAAGCAAATGAGACAGAAAATAAGATGGAAGGAGGCACGTGCGGCATCACCACGAAACGGGGAGTTGGATCGAGGTTACCTCGGGCGATGAACCCACCGAGTAAGTGTTCTCCTCTATCTAAGTCCTGTCGGTAGACTTTAAATTCCGTACCCTAGCCATAAGGTTAGAATGGTAGATATCTCATTAAATGCATTTACAATTTATTTAGCAAAGCATAATTTTGTTTACACACTAAAAGATATAAAAACAACAAAAATATTTACTTGCATTACTCATGGCATCACAAAGCCCTATGTGGATACCCTATGGTATTTTCTGAAAGAACATCCGTGGTGGCATAAAATAAAAATAACAAAATATAGCATTCATATTTAACTTCCTACATAATAAATAGAAAATTTAAAAAATAAGATAAAAGTGAAATCTGTTTAAATTAGACAATATTAAAGCTAGCTCATAAAGGTGATCAATTATTCTTTGGCTGACCGCTAACCCGTTAACAAATTCGAGCCTCGAGTTTTTGTTTCTCTTTGTGAAGAGTATTTATGCAGGATTAACATCATAGCAAGGAGAGAGTCTATCGGTGGCGCCCACCAGGTCCGCTCTTGGTTAGCTCACTCTAAAGGACATCTACACCAAGTATTGCAACCATCCAGCTTGGGGGAGGAGCATCCCCTAGTTATCGGTGACTACACCTAAAAAGCGATTTTTAAGTCTACTTTATATAGTCATAAAATACCAAAAATATGTGGGCACATGAAGGTCCACGCTGTTGAGTCTTTTATGAGTCTTTGGTTAAATAAAATCTAAAAACCAATAAAAAGAAGTCTTAGTTAGTATTAATTACATTAGAGTGTGTTTAGAGTCAGTCTAGGCTAGAGTTAATTAAAAACTGATGAACATTAAAATTTTGTCTTGAAAATGATGAATAGTTGTGTCGGTGTCGAGAATGGACACCAACGAGTAATCGAAAGAGAGCACACTTATCCTCGAGATGGTTTCCCGAGTGGACACGATGATGTATACTGGTTCGGGCGATTTTACCCTACGTCCAGTGAGAGCGGAGTCATGTTACTCAGGAGCTTGTATGGGGCAGTACAAGAGGGGTCGAGAGAGGGACAGGCTCTCAATTCTCGGAGTAAGAAAGCTAGGTTCGTGGTAAGTGTTTCGTGTGTGTAGTGTGAATCGGGTGATGGACACACGTGCTCAGGGGCCCAAGTCCTCCCTTTTATAGTTCAAGGTGAGGCTCACAGGAGAGGGCATGCGTGTGTACTGATCAAGAAGTCGTGGCCTACAAGGGTTGGGACGTTCCCGAAAGCGCCGTGGTGCACTGTAGCAGACGTCATCGTCCCTCCTCTTGGCCTTGTAGCCCTTTCGTAAGCAGGGCTATGCCCGAACGGGGGTTGTGCGGTTTAGTTGACTGTAGGTACTCTCGGGTCAAATGCCGGGCCTATAGGGGCCGGTTGTGAGGTCGCCGCAGGCGTGCAGGGCTGATTCCTGACGCTCCTGGTTTGCCTTGCGGGATGTTTCTTGGCTCGGTCGCCGTCCGGTACCTTGGCCACGGTGTCGGTACGAGCGGCGTTCCTTTATTCGTACCAGTCGGGATGCACTGTCATGGGGCGGCACGGGCCCGGCGCCCTTAATCGGAGACGCACACGGGGCTTCCATACGTACCGAGGTCAATGCGGGGGGTCAGCACCGCACCGTCGTAGGAGGCGTGGGAGCAACGAAATGCCCCTGGTAACTTGGCGGCCCCATCCTTCTACCAAAGAGTATGCGGCGTATCCCCGTGACTGCTACGGAACTGTGCAGCACGGTCGCCTGTCTTGGCGAGGAATGCGCGCGGCGTCCTGACTGCATGTTCGTCGGGACAGGGTGGACGCCGACCCCCAGCGATGGGTAGGGGTCGGGCGAATCGGAGTTTGCCCCGGGGTCGATCCCTGGCGGTGGCTTTTATCCCGTGGGCCTTAGTTGGTTGCCGCGGCCGGGCCTGAAATGCTTTAAGTTTTGTGCCGTGGGTCTGGGCCACGAGGACCCCGATCCGGGCAGGGGTGTTTTTGTTTTTGAAAGTCGCTTTATCCCGGTCCTTAGAGGGCCGTGGTTTTGACCCTCGACAAGTAGCCCTCGAGCATGGGGTGGAACCGGATGTTCCTCTTCATGCTAGACTCGTTCGCCAAGGAAAACTCGGAGGGTTTTTCTCGATATTTTGCCAGTGGGTGCTGCGAGCTGGCCGGTGGGTGCGCAGCCTTCTCAGGGAGTTGCATACTCGTGGAGGCTCGAAAAAAGTGTAGTCGCGGTTCTTTCTTTCCGGGTGGGTGCGAGCGCACCTGGTATACTCTCGAGCCTTCGGCAGGAGTGGTACACTCGTGCGGGAGGCTCGAAACCGTAGTCGTATATTCGTGGCTGCGCTTTGGTGACAGGAGGCGGAATCGTGTCGCATTGCACTGGATGCGACTCTCCGCTTTATCATAAGGGTATTACGGTTTTTGCTCGCGCCCCTTTTCGGGCGCCCAAGACGAGAGCTGCCGAGAGGCTTCGTGGCCTCGGTTAATGATGCCCTCGGGGACGCTCGACGCGGGGCGGTTCGACCTCCACGACGCGCACGATGCCGCGGTCGCAATGATGGGCGACGTGGAACGCCAAGAGGCATTTTTCGGATCCACATAGGCGTCGGCCATCTATTTAAGGAGGGCGTGGCGTGTGTGGACGGATCTAGTCACCCTTTCCTTCCTCGCTCCGCACCTTAGCCATCTAGTACTTCTCTCCTTCTTCCTTCCTCCAGCCGCCGTCCGTCCGTCAAAGCGAGAGAGAGAGTGTGATGGATCGCGGGAAACGCCTCCGGCGGAGGAGGGCTCGTCGGAGGAGCCCCCCGCGCCGCCGCCGCATCCCGGGGGTGAGTACATTGCCCACAAATGGGAGGAGGGTTTTTCTCCGACCCCAGTGTTTGCAATGGAGAAGGGTTTTTCTCATCTCGTGCCGAATGCTTGTTCTCACTGGGTGATCTCTTGCGCGTCGCGGCCCCCCCCCGCCCTCCCCGCCCGACGACGCCACGGGCCGGGCGCGAGGCCGGGCGAGAGGCCGAGACCGCCGAAGAGCTCCGCGCGCCTTAGCGCTTGTCGCCGTCGCGTTGACCCGCGTGGAGGAGGAGACGGAGGACGCGCGCCCAACCGGGAGGAGGCGGACAGGCGCGTGGCCGAGCTCACGGCCGAGCTCAGGTCATGCGCGCCGGCCGAGGCCATTGTGGCCTACGCCCGCCTCCCGGGCGCCAACCTGGCGGCGGCCGAGCAAGCGTGCTTGGCCGTATCCGCGACGTGACGCCCCACGGCGTCCGCCCCTGGGCGGCTCGCACAGCGATAAGCGCACCGCCCGTTCCCGCGTCGACCTCCGGGGCTACCTCGAAGCTCCCCCCCGGGGCGAGCGCCTCGGGACCTGGAGCACCTGGTGTGCCGAAGCGAGGGCACCGCCGCCGATGCCGCCGCGGAGGTGGTGACGGAGGAGGAGGTGATCCACGACGCCCCCGAGGCGCCGTGGGGTCTTCCCTGTCGGCGTGGCTCCGCCACGACGTCCCACCGGTCCGGCGTTCTCTGGGTTGATCTCCATTGTCTTCTTGGAGGATATGTACCCAGACGCGCGGGACGGGTGGGCGCCTGCGCCTTCATGATCCTTTCCATGTTGGCGCCGGCGACGGTCGTGGGCGTAGGGTAGTCATGCCGCGGGCTTTTGCTTGACGCCGCTGGGGCGGTTTTTTGTTTTTAGATTCGCCTTGAGGCATTTCCTCGATCCGTGATTACACGCCTGATGAACAAGTGCTCATTCTCAATCTTCTCACAAAAGTTTGTTTTCGCTGCCTTTTGATCCGGTGGTGTTCGAGCCACGGTAACGATTGATCGAGCGGACCCTTTTTCGTTGGGGTTTTCTTGTTCTTCGGCGAACAGTAGCTTTAGGGTTTTCTCCGCCGAGGGTCTGGAAACAGACAAAGATATCGCATCGGTCTGGCCGACCCCGACTTCATGATTACCCCTTCGCGTAGGCCTGCTTCGTAGGCGCGCCGCCCCGCCCCCTCTGTGGTCAACGCGGGACCCGAGGCTCCCCGAGGGGTCGCTCCGGGACGGGCGCCACAGTGGCTCTGACGGGACAGGACGGATCCGTCGCCACGCTGCTGGCCGACGGCCGCACGCCCGAGCGGAGTTAATGCGCTCGAGGGGCGTCTGCGCTGCTTATCTGTCCGTGCGTAGGCCTGGGGCACGCTACCCACGTCCCCCGAGAGCACAAGCAACGGGCGGTTTGTTCTCTTTTTAAGGCGTTGAGAGGAAGGAAGAGGCTTTTCCTTAGCCGCACTGCGCATCTTTGTTTCGCAGCCGAAAAAAAGCCCCCAAGTCCTCTCTCTCGCCTCGCTTGCCCTTCTTCCGCCGCCGCCGCCGCGTCGCCACGCCCTCGTCTTCCCACGCCCCATCTCTCACCTCAATGGCGAGTGGAGGCGTACTCCCATGGCCGCGCAGCAGAACCCGACGGCGCCGGAGATGGAGCGCCTCGTGGCGGAGGGCGCCCCGCCGCCCTTGATGAGGCGGGGGGGAGTGGATTCTCCCACCGGAGGACGAATCTCCTCGGCCACCGATGGGATACATCGTCTCCTTCACGGCTTTTCATGAGCGGGGGCTCGGTGTCCCCGCTCATGACTTCGTGCGGGATTCTGTACCATTACGGCGCCGAAGCTCCACCATCCGAATCCCAACGGATTCTGCATATGGCGGTGTTCGTTGCCTTATGCGAGGGATACCTGGGGATCCCGCCTCATTTCGGGCTGTGGAAGTTTTTCTTCTCTCGCACAGCTTGGTGAAGCGGTGGGCGAAGGACGACGCTACCGGAGTACGACCTCCCCACGGATGCACCGGCATCGCTCCCCGTGGGGGCGCACTAAGTTCTACGTGGATGTGAAGACGTCCACGCCGAACCGAGGGTGGCACTCCGGGTGGTTCTACCTCAAGAACTCGGAGACGGCGCCGCTCCCGATTTCTCCTCAAGCGTGTCGTTCTCCGAGCGCCCGATAAAATGGCGCTGGCGGGGTGAACTCGAAGGAGGTCGAGAAGCTTGAGCATCACCGAGGCCATCAAGATCTTGCGACACTGGGGCTTGACCGGGCCGGCATTGTGGATGCCTCGCTCCGGCGCTGGGTGGCGCCGCCGATGTCGCGCCGCCTCCCGCCGTGGGGGATGGTGGCCGGCTCCGACCCCGCAGCACGGTGCTTAGGGAGGGCCGCTTTCAACCGCCGCCGCCACCCGCCGACTCCGAAACCTGTTGGCGGCACCGAAGAACTCCGCCGGGCGCACCGTACACTGAGTCGCCTGCGCCGGACCAGCCCCGATGAGGCCGGACACCGACGCCGTGACATTCGTGAGCATCTGATTGTTTAGGTTTTTCCTTTCCTTTCTTCCAGAGCCGTTCCCGACGTATTTCCACCGCACCAGCCCCCGAGTCCGCCTTTGAAGGAAGATCCGTGCCTCTCCCCGCACGGGCGGCCCAAATGGCGGCGAACGTGGCCGCCTCGAGGCTCGTCACACCAAGAAGGAGAGGAGGAAGGCGAGGCGGGCGGAGAATCGCCTCCGGAGGAGCGTGACCGACCCCCTCTCGGATACAGAGGAGGAGGAGCTCAGCCCGCTCCGACAGGTCCGCCCAGTGGCCTCGCCGACCCTTCCCCCCGGGAGGCGAGAGCAGCGTGGCGGGCTGCCGAGGAATCCCATCTTCGTTGAGGAAGGTGGGTCGGACGAGGGGGGGCGCGATCGGGCGCGGCCCCTGCAATCTGACGAGATGGCCCACACCATGGGGGCCGTGCTCGTGATTGGGTCCTGTGGTGCGACCCGAGCCACCGAGCCCAGGCAAAGGGGCCGCGAGTGGGCATGAGTCGGCTCGTTCCGACCCCGCCGGGCGCCGATCCCTCTCCACGGGGGATGTTGGGCCGGCTCGGTCCGACCCTCTCCCCGTGGCCCGGGTCCACCGCCGAGGGCGCCGAGGGTGCGGCCGCGGATCGCGCCCGAGCGAGGCAGGCTCGGGGCGGTGCCCCAAAGAAGATGTTCGGGGCAAGGGAAACGCCCTTGCCCGATACTCGCAGAAGTCGCCGCGTCGGTGGAGCCGGCCTCCAAGATATCGCGCTACGCACCCGGAGGTATGTCTGTGGGTTATCGCCGACACATATCGGCCTTGCTTTTCTCGACCTCGACCCCTTCTGTTCTGCCGCAGCCAAATCCGGACCCCTCGGTCGCCTCACGCTTGCGCCCTTGAAGGCGCCGAGGAAGCAACAAGAGGCGGCCGGCATCGCGAGTGGGACCCCATCTTCGGTGGGGGTCTCGCTCCCCTCGCACGACGCGGCCCCTTCCCAAGGGGGGATCGGCCGGGACAGCCGCACCGGCGTCAGGGGCCGGAGGAGTCCTCCGCTTCGACGCAGGCTCACAGGATGAGGGGTCTCGAGGGCTCGAGCTCCCGGGCGTCGTGGCCGAGGCGGCGCCGGGGGAGGCCGCCCCCCGGCTTTGAGGAGAATATGGCGTGCGGCCCCGATGCTCCCACGCCTCCCGTTTCTCCGCGCCCCACGGGCGATGCGCCTCCACCTCCCCGGCGAGCGCGCGGGGGGCCGGACGATGACGAGGGGCGTCGGGGCCCCTCACCATTTCTGGGAGGATCCCGCTCGCTTTCCCGACCAAGCGATCCCTCCTTGGAGCCTCCGGTGGTTGACGACCACCGCCGAGTGGGAGGTGCTTTCCTCCTTCGAGGCAGCGATGGCGGCTATAAACCCCGAACGTCACCGCCTCGTATCGCAGATGGGGCCGACGGCGTCGCTTCTACCAGGTATTCCCAGCTTGCGCTTTCTCCCTATCTTTTCCAATTGTTAAGACCGGTGACTCATCCACATGTTGCCCTATGGACAAATGGCACCGATATGGGTTTCCAGTGAAGTCTCGCCTCTTGTACGAGCAACATCCCCGGTGGGAGGAGGCGATGGAGACGATTGAGGATCTCCGCGCCCGCTTGAGAGACGCCGCCACGACATCGAGGACGTGGAGACGAGGTACATGGACCTCCCCGCACCGCAAGAAGCGGATGACGCGAGGCGAGGCGCGCCCAGAGGAGTTTGAGCAGCGCAACGCCCATGTCCGGAGTTGCTCGGGGAGGCGGAGCAGCCGCGCGATCGGCTTCGGCGGGCGGAGCAGACTCGGAGCAGAGCGCCTCGAGACAGTAGCGCCCGCCGCGGAGCGCGACGACAGCCAAGGCCCGAGACCCGTATCCGCGTAAGCGGAACAAGCTGGGACGAGGTCGCCGCTTCAAGAGCGAGCCGGAGCGCGAGCGGCGCGGGAAGATGGACGCCGAGAACGCGCCCAGCCGGTGTCCGAGGAGGTGGCTACGCTTCAGCGCCCCACTTCGCAGCCGCAGCAGCGTAACGCCGGTTCGTGTGCCGCCGCCGAACACGCCCTCGACGACATCGGTGTCGACCCCCGCCCTCGATGGCTCCCTCACCGCGCGGTTATCCTTGCCCCCGGGCCGATCGGTCACTTGGAGCGCGATGCTCTTCGAACCGGGATCCGGAGGCGTTTGCCATTACCCGCGCCTCATTACGATGAGAGCTTCAACTTTGACGGCGCCGCCGAGGGATATTTCGGGAGGTTTCCGAGGCCGGGCGCCGAGGCTCTTCGCGTGCTAGTGGCGGATAGTGCCGACGCTCTTGCCGACCGCCTGGCGAACCTAGTGCTGCCTCGGCCGGAGTAAAAACATTTACTTACTTTTGGTTTGTGGGCTTTTGATGCCCAAAGACTTTATTATGTGTAGTAACCGTGGTTGACTTGTCTTTGTTTTAGTTTTTGAATTATTCCCCTTTTTTAGATGAAGAAAAAATATCTCTAGAAAGGACGGATTGCTTTCGTATTTGGACACCCGCCGGTGAGACATGCCGCACCCTAAGTGGAAAGTTACCTTATTTAGGCGCCCAAAGTCTGCGACTCTCGACCTTCGAGATCTTTTTTTTAACTTAGGGACATGGTAAGCCGGCTAATTCTCACGCAGGCAACGCCCTTTTACTTAAAGGCCGTGTTAGGGTCAGACATGGCTAGCCGACCCTCACCTGACTGTATCATTAGCCACCGGGGCGTTAGACAAGGCAGCCAGGACGTTTTTGGGTGCTAGGACCACCTTCTTTCCTATACACAACCTTTTGAGCAAGAGGGCCGGAGCATGACTTGAAATCGGACGGTTTGCCTTTTCAGCTTTTAATAAGAGAAAGATAAGTACCGACCGCAGGGGTCGAGACATTGTTTTATGAAAGGGAGTTTCTCATATTAAACATGCTCAACTGGTTGATAGCAAGAAAAGGTACAAGTACATAATGCGAATCGGAAAAAAAGACTTTTAAGGATAGAAACGACGAATCGCCGATGTTCCAGGCGTTTTTGACAATTTGCCCCTTGTCATCCTTCGCTTTGTACGCCCGGCCTGAGAACCCTCGGCAATGGTGAAGGGTCCTCCCATGGTGGCGCCAGCTTGTGACGCCCTTTGGTGTCCTGCCACACACGTAAGACAAGGTCTCCGACGCAAACGCCGACCCTCACACCCACCGAGCGTGGTGCCGGGCGTAGGGACTGCAGGTACTTAGCGGAGTGAAGCAGCGCGACGCCGCGGGCTTCATCGAGCTGGTCCATGGCATCTTCCGTAGGTCCGGTTCACCGGCTCCGTGTAAGCCCCCGACCCGTGGGGCCCCATATTCCAGTGTCGGTAGGCAGGGACGGCCTCCGCCTGTAGACCATGTAGAAAGGGGTATGCCCGGTTGCTCGCTGGGTCGTTCTCGTGACTCCACAAAGACCGGAGCTGAGCTCGGTGAGCCATCGCCGGCCATACTGATTGAGACGATTGAAGATCCGAGACTTCAAGCCCCTCGAGGATCATGCCGCTTGCTCGCTCAACCTGCCCGCTAGTGCGAGGATGCGCCGACAGACGCCCAATCGACACGGATGTTGAACTCGTCACAAAACACCGTGAACTTCTTCCCAAAGTGAACTGCGTGTCGTTGTCCGTGATG
The DNA here is from genome assembly GCA_015844335.1 of Chrysopogon serrulatus. Lineage (NCBI taxonomy): Eukaryota > Viridiplantae > Streptophyta > Magnoliopsida > Poales > Poaceae > Chrysopogon > Chrysopogon serrulatus. The sequence continues at coordinate 15,937 of JADLZL010004620.1, read as the reverse complement.
ATCGAAAGTTGGGTACACCAAAGCGATAAATGATGTCGGTGAAAAACAACACACTCGGTCGACTTGATGGTGGCGAGGGGTCGAGCCTCGATCCACTTCGTGAACTTATCAATCGCGACCAGAACGTGAGTGAAGCCTCCGGGCGCTTTGAGGAGGGGCCCTACTAGATCCAGCCCCCGCACCACCGAACGGCCATGTGAGGGGGATCGCCCCAGGGGACCTCGCCGCAAATGTGTCCGCTTGGCGTAATACCGACATCCTTTGCGTGGACCGACGATTTTTCGCTGGGCCCGCCACCACCGTGGCCAAGAGAAACCTTGGCGGTAAGCCTTTGGCCACGATCGCCCAAGGCGCGGGCGTGATGTCCACAGATGCCTGCGCGGATATCCTCCAAAGGGCGCCGCCCGTGAGCGACGGAATGCATCGATGAAGGACGCCCGAGTGCCCCTTTTTATGCAGCTCTCCATTGATGATGACGAATGACTTGGCTCGGCGAGCTAGCCAGCCGAAGCCTCCGCCCTTCCTCGCGGCAAGATTTCTCGAACGAGGCGCTTGAGATACGGCATCCTCCGCCCTCCTCAAAGCTCGGGTTCAAGAGGTCGACCCCTCCCCTACTCTCGTGACTATGAAGACGGTAGGTTCAGAAGAGGGGTCGTCCCCCCTGGCTCCAAGCACCACCCTAGGGTCGGAGGAGGCAGGGTCTGCCTGCGGGGTCGATCGAGCCGCCTCAGGGTCGGAGGTGGAGTCGGTTCCTTTTTCTCCAACTTTTACCGAGGGCTGGACAAGATCCCTAGCGAATATCCCACTGGGGATGTGGTCTCGATTTGAGGCCATTTTGGCCGAGCGCTCGCTTCTTCGTTGTCCCGCCGGCGGACGGGCTTAGCCCCGCCGCCGGCGACTCTTCGAAGTTTACGCACCTCCCGGGCAAAAGAGGGCTGCCATCTTGGGGTCGTGATAGTTCGACTCCTTCATGACCTAATCAACGACAAGCTGCGAGTCGCCCCGACCTCGAGGCGTTTTACGCCGAGTTCTTTGGCTATGCGCAAGCCGCTTACCGTGGCCTCGTATTCAGCGACGCGTTATTGGAGGCTTTGAAGTGAAGTCGAGAGCATACTTCATTCGACCCCAAGTGGAGATATAAATACTAGGCCGGCTCCCGCACCACTCTTCATCAATGAGCCGTCAAAGAAGAGCTTCCAAAGCATTCATGCCGGATAGGGGCCGAGGCAAACTGGACTTCGGTCCATTCCGCGATAAAGTCGGCCGTAACTGCGACTTGATCGCCGCGGCGAGCCGCACGAGGTGATTTCAGAACCCACGGGGCCGAGCGCCCACTTGGCTATCCGGCCCGTGGCTTCGGGGGAGCTCAAATGACCTCTCCCTGTGGGAAAGGTCGATACCACGGTGACGGGGTGTGCCTCAAGTAGTGCTTTAGCTTCCTCTTCGTGATGAGGAGGGCGTGACGCCAACTTTTTGATTTGGCGGATAGCGTGTCTTGGTGTCGGACAAGACTTCGCTAATGAAATAAACTGGGCGCCGCACTTTTAGAGTGCGTCCCCTTTCGACTCGCTTCTACGACGAACGCGGTGCTCACCACTTGGGTGGTTGCAAATGATGTAGAGGAGCAAAGGTTCCTCCTTCGCGGGAGGAGTAAGGATCGGGGACCGGTCAATAGTTCCTTGAGCTTATCTAGCGCCTCTTGAGCCTCGTCACCCACGTGAACTGGTCGGCTTTCTTGAGGAGCCGGCATGTGGGCGCACTCCCCGTCACCTAGGCGTGATATGAACCGACCGAGTGCGGCGAGGCACCCCGTGATATGCCGCAACCCCTTGAGGTCCCGAATAGGCTTCATTTTGGTGATAGCCTTGATTTTGTCGGGGTTGGCTTCGATGCCTCGTTGCGAAACGATAAACCCCAAAGAATATCCTTTCTAGGCACCCCGAAAACGCATTTTTCAGGGTTGAGTTTGATGTGCCTTTTGTTGAGCCGAAGCGAAGGCTAGCTCCAGATCGGCCACGAGACCGGCCGGGTTCTGCTTGGACTTGACAACGATGTCGTCCACGTAAACCTCGACAATCTCTCCGATGAGCTTGCCGAAGACTCTCACCATGCAACGCCGAAAGGTTGCGCCCGCATTCTTAAGCCCGAATGGCATGGTCACGCAACAGCACGAACCGAACGGGGTGATGAACGGCGGCGTGTTGATCGGATTCACGCATCTTGATCCGGGTGATAACCGCAATAGGCATCAAGGAAGCATAGGGTCTCGCACCCGCAGGTGGAGTCGACAACCCCGATCTATGCGCCGCAAAGGAAACGGATCCTTAGGACACGCTTTGTTTAGACCAGTATAGTCAACACACATTCTCCATTTCCCGCCTTTCTTTTGAACAATGACAGATTAGCTAACCACTGATGATACACTTCCTTAATGAACCCAAAATGCTAACAACTTTTTAACCTCCTCACCAATTACTCTACGCTTTACCTCATCGAAGCGGGGCGCAGCGTTGTTTCACCGGGCTTGAGTCGGGCTTGATCCATAAGGCGTGCTTTCGGCGACATCCCTCGAATGCCGTGCATGTCCGAGGGCCTCGACGCCAAGATGCTTCGGTCCAAGGCGGAGGAAGTCGACGAGCCGCCTTCCTATTTGGGGTCGAGCCCGCGCCGATCCGCACCGGCCATGCCGCCGAGCCGCCGGGGTCGAGGGGCACAAGTTTGGTGTCCCCTGCCGGGCGTGAAGGACGCGGTGGCCTTCGACGTCCGGCATGTCCCGGTCGTCGCCGGCGAGGGTGTTGATGATGTACAGCTCATGGGAGTTCAGCACCGACTCAGCCACGCCGCACCGCCGATGTCGCATGTACGCATGCTGCACCGACGAGTGCACGCTGATGATCCCGCGGGGCCCGTGATCTTGAGCTTGAGGTAGGTGTAGTTTGGAACGGCCATGAACTTGGCATAGCACGGCCGACCCAATACTGCATGGTAAGAGCCGGGAAGTTTACCACCTGAAATGTCAACACCTCGGTGCGAAAAGTTAGTGTGAGTGCCGAACGTGACGGGTAAAAATCGATCCGCCCGACCGCACGGCCGGCGTCCGGCACAACTCCATGGAACGGCGCTCCCCCAGGGCGGATCTTGGCGCGGTTGACCCCATGGCGCCGATGGTGGTCCGGTAGATGATGTTGAGGCCGCCCCCCATCCATCGCCAAGACCTTGGTGAGGCGCTTTGGTACCGATGATGGGGTCGACGACGAGTGGGTACCGCCCCGATTCGCATGCATCCGGATGGTCGGACCGGTCGAAGGTGATGGGGTGCTTTGCCCATTTGGATGGTTCGGCACGATTGCCTCGACTTGGCGCACCATGCGCCGCCGAGCTTGCGCCGCCGCCTCGTGGGCGTAGTAGTCCCATCCTCCGAAAATCATGAGACAATCGGTGACGGGGGAAATCCCGACTGCCCCTCCCCCTGCTCATCGCTTTGGGAGGGCGAGCCAGCTTTCCTCTTTGCCTCCGGCTTGCCCCTTCTCTCCCCAAAGAACTTGGGGATGAGGCGACACTCACGGAGAGTGTGTTTCACCACACCCTCATGATGAGGGCACGGCTGGTCCAAATTTTTTTCAAAGTAGTCGGTTGGCGGCTTCGCCGGTGCCTTCTTCTTCCCCCTTTGGTGTCGACTGCAGCAAACGAGCTCGCCGCCGTTCTGCCGCCGCCCTTTACGGCCCTTCTTTTTTTCCGCCCTTGCGGCTGGTGGGGTCGCCGTCGCCCCTCCTCCTCCCGCTTGCCTTGCCGCGGGAGTTGAAGATTGCGCCCACCGCTGCCTCCTCCCCCGACGCTGGCCGGGTTGCTACGCCGAGGAGTTCCTTGGTGGTACGAGGTGGGCGGCGCCCCAACGGCACCAAAGTCTTACAGACGTGCCGGAGATGAAGGCCCCAATCACGCCGGGCGGCCGGTGACGTGAGAGAGGCTCGTGCACCGCTTGGAGAAGCGCTTGATGTAGTCGCTACAGGGACTCGTCCCCCACCGGCAAATGCTAGATCCTGTGGGTTCCTGTATGAGAATACGTGCCCTAGAAATTGCCGACGAAGATGTCGACGAGGTCCGCCTAACTGTTTATACACCCCTGGGAGGTGTTCTAGCCAAGTCCGCGCAGTCACCCGTGCACGTAGGGAGGTTCCTTATGATGAAGTACTCGTGGTCCCCCCCCCGCCCGCATGCAAGGCGGTAGTCTTCCAGCCACGTGTCGGGGTTCGCCTCCCCAGCATTTGGTGATGGTGGTCGGCGCACGGAAGCGCCGTGGGAAGGGCGAAGCGAAGAATATGCCGCCCGAACGCCGTGGTCCCGGGGAGGCGGGCTTCGTCCCCCGTCCTCCTCGTGGTCGGCGCCCCCTGGGCTGGGTCAGATTCTCGTGCCCGGGGCGTTGAGGATGACCCGAAAGATCTCGAACGGGCCCGACGCGTTCCTCGCACCGGTGGCGTGCTGCTCCGAAGGCACCCGAGCTGGTTTGGTGCACAAATGGCTCTGGTCTCTGTGACGGCCCATCGTGGTGGTGACTCGGAGAGGCTCTCGTCGCCGAGATCGTGAGCTTTCCGCCTGCAGTGCGGGCGGCGCGATCCAAGAAATGGCCGAATCTCCCAATCGAAGCCTCCACTCCAGCAGTGTCGTTGGTGGTAGCTGTTGGAGTTGCAGCCGCCGCCGCGCTGACGCTCGGCTCGGAAAGTTAAGAGTGGAGGACCGCTCATCATCTCGAGAATCCACCGGTGGACGTCACGGGCCATGCCTCGTGCCCGCCCAGGCTCGACGGTGAGGTGGGAGGCGTCTACGGTGTTGCTCGTGGTCACGGTAGGCCTTGGCCGCCGCCGCCAAGGTCAGGGCCGCGACGGGCCGCCGCTATCCGCTCGGAGCCGCTTGGAGCGAGGTCGGTGGAGTATGCGATCGCCGAGGTGACGGCGTTCGCCGAGCCGGGTTGAGCATGCCTTCCTCCTCTGGGGGCAACGCCGCCGACCCGGCCTTCAGGAGTTTCCGCCATGAAACACGCCCAAAACGGGTCGAGGCCGAGCTATCGTTGTCGCCTGAAGCCGGTGTAGCCGCCGGAGTCCGGCATGAACATAGGCCCGGCCAGAGGCCCGCTTTGCCGCCAAATCGCCGCCGCCTGAGTCGTGGTACTCGCCGGAGTCCGGCATAAAGACGGGCTCAACGAGTGGCCCAAATGCGCCACGAAGCTCAACGCCCCTCGGGGGGTTGGCGTGATCCCCCGAGGATGAGGTGCGCCATGGTGGTTATGGCGTTGTGGTACCCAAAAGGGGCCGACTCGACGCCGGCTGAATAAGGACTGTCCGAGGGATCGGATCTCCCCCGTCAAGTACTCCATGATGGCCTCGCATCGCACGGAGAGCAGAGAAATCTCCTCGGCCGGGGTAGGGCCCTAGATAGGCAAGAGTCCGCCGATCCAAATTCCGTGAGCTCCCGCACGCCTGCCCCGATGGTGTCGCCACGACATTGGGGGCCCCCCGACGGCATCCGTGCCATGGTCGGGGATGGCGCCGCGTCGCCGGGCCCGTGGTCACCGACGGCGCCGTTGGTCGGGAGACTCATGCTGCCCATGGCAACCGCGAGATCGCCGATCGCTGGGGGTTGGCCTCGCGGCTCGCGCCGCTAGCCCGTGGTCCTTGGCGCCGGTGCGGGGTTGACGCCGTTGGCGCCGGGGAGAGCGACTTTTGCGGCTCGAGCCAACCAAGTCACGCCGTCCCTCCCTAACGATAAAATCCAGCTCCCCCAAACGGATTCGGGCCGGAACGAGGTTGAGACGGTGCATGGCCATCTCAAGGTTGGTGGAATTGTAGAAGTGCGCTTGCCCCCTACACGGGCGCTACCAACCGTCGGTGTCGAGAATGGACACCAACGAGTAATCGAAAGAGAGCACACTTATCCTCGAGATGGTTTCCTCGAGTGGACACGATGATGTATACCGGTTCGGGCATTTTACCCTACGCCCAGTGAGAGCGAGTCGTGTTACTCGGAGCTTGTATGGGGCAAGATAAGAGGGGTCGAGAGAGGGACATGCTCCCAAGTCTCGAGTAAGAAAACTAGGTTCGTGGTTGAGTGTTTCGTGTGTGTAGTGTGAATCGGTGATGGACACACGTGCTCGAGGGCCCAAGTCCTCCCTTTTATAGTTCAAGGTGAGGCTCACAGAGAGGGCATGCGCGCAGTAGTGATCAAGAAGTCGTGGGCCTACAAGGGTTGGGACGTTCCCCGCCGCGGGTGCAACGTGTAGCGCACGCCATCGCCCCCCTCTTGGCCTTGTAGCCCTTTCAGGTAAGCAAGGCTATGCCCGAACTTGTGCGGTTTAGTTGACTGTAGGTACTCCGGTCAAATGCCGGCCTATAGGGAGCCCGGCCGTGGAGTCGCCAGCGTGCGGGGCTGATTCCCCGACGCCCTGGTTTGCCTTGCAGGATGTTTCTTGGCTCGGTCGCCGTCCGGTACCTTGGCACGGTGTCTCGGACGTAGCAGGCGTTCCTTTATTCGTACCGATTAAAGGATGCATCACATGGGGCGGGCCCCTGCGCCATTTAACGGAGGCGCACACGGGGCTTCCATATCGCATTCAGTCGCATGGGGTCGCAAGACCGCAGACCGGGTAGGAGGCGTGGAGCAACAAATGCCCTGGGTTGCTTGGCGGCCCCGGCCCTTCTACCAAAAGAGTATGCAGCGATCCCCCGTGGCCCTTTCACAGGCTATGCAATGGCACAATCTTAGCGAGGAATCTGCAGCGTCCTGACTGCATTCGTCGGGACAGGGTCGAGACGCCGACCCCCCACGATGGGTAGGGGCCTTAATCGGAGTTTGCCCCGGGGTCGATCCCTGGCGGTGGCTTTTATCCCGTGGCCTTAGTTGGTTGCCGGGCCGGGCCTCGGAATGCTTTAAGTTTTGTGCCGTGGGTCGGGCCACGGACCCTGATCCGGCAGGGTGTTTTTGTTTTTGAAAGTCGCTTTATCCGGTCCTAGAGGGCCGTGTTTTGACCTCGACAAACAAGTAAACAAAGACTGGACATCGCATAAACACCTACTGAGTATGACACACAATTTGAGCTCCACTCACATGGTTACCCAAAAGAAGGCACAAGGAGATCACATATATGCAACTGAAAGAATAAGGCAATTCAATTCATCGTTCAATAAGGACAAAGCCAAGGATCTCTGTGGCACAGATGAAATAATGAATTTTTGATTTGTAGCTCCATTCGTAATGGAGCACGACTAGACATATATGTCATCTGAAAGACGTGCCCTGCCTCTACATGCCAATGAAACATGGAGCAACAAATGAAGTGGTAATCAATAAGATGAGATTTCACTTGAAGCTGCTAGAGACTGCAACACGCAAACATCCAAATTAATATTATAAGCACAAAATGACAACCACAACCTCAATATTCTCCAATCTCCAAGTCTCCTAGTAATAATCAAAATGGCATCTGAATTAAAAAATTCCTACTTCAGATGCATAAAAGTTTCACTAGATTTGGTCAAATGGCACAAAACTGCACCTAATTATTCACTGGTGGAGAAGCAATATGCAGAAGTATAAGACATAAGTAACACAATTAGACATTTATAGCAGCTGCCCGTCACCACCGTATTCAGAGTTACGGAAGCTAGATCATGTGATTGGAATTAACAGCTTCCTGTATAAATAAATCCAAAATCGAGACAACATCGTGGGACTACATCACCTGGATCTTGGCAACATACTATATATTTTCTGAACCAGGCCAGATGCCAAGCTCTGTTCAAGGTAGATGCTACCAGGCCAGATGCCAAGTGCGTACATGGGCATCTCCGCAAAATCGAAATGCAGGCGAGGCGACGGCCGCCTGCGAGCAGGACCGAGACCTCGAAGTCATCTCGGCCCAGGGGCGGCGCTGCCAGCAGCACCTGGCCCACCACGGTGAGTGCAGAGGTAGCCGCAAAGCCACACCTAGCAGCGTGACGCCGCTAGCCCCGGGCCACGAGAGGAACGCCGGAGGTGGTGGGTTGAGAACTGGACCCGCGCCGGTGGAGGAGGTGGATGGAGCTCTCGAGCAGGAGGAGGCGCCTCCAGCGAGATCGCCGAGCCGACCGCACCCCCGCGAGGGGAACGGCCGCCGACGCCTGTACACTAGCGCCGAGGCAATCTTACGCCGCCCGAAGACGACGCCCGCAGCGCCCACCGACGCAGGCCGGGCGCCAGGCTGCAAAGGCACCGGTCGAGAGGCTACGGAGGCTGCGGATCCCGCCGGGAGGCTGCAACAGCGTGGGAGGGAAGGGAGCGGTGGCGAAGCTGGGCTAGTCCGGGCGGAGGCAGCAGCGAAGCTGGGCCCGTCCGGGCGGAGGCGGCGACGAGCTGGGCCCGTCTGGCGGAGGTGGCCGCAAGTGGGCTCGTCGGGCGGAGGGGGCGGAAAGTGGGATCGTGCGACGGGGAGCTGAGCGAACCGGGCGCCCCTCCGTCCTCCCCACGATCTGAGATTAAATGAGGAAAAGAAAAACCGAAAATTTGGGAGAGAGAAAATGGAGGGACGGGGCCGCCCGAGGCGTTCCGGTTGGTTCGGTTCGGCGAAGTTGACTCGGTACAGATTATTATTTGGACCCAGGGTAATATATAGAATAACTATATATATATATATATATACATAGAATAATATATATATATATATATATATATATATATATATACCATATCACAATCTCATAATTGGTGTTTTTAAACTCTAAAAGATGGAACAAAAATTGCATATTCACAGCAGATTGAACACTAATTGTAGTCGTGGAGGAATTGCTGAACTACAGGCCAATCAAATTAGCAATAGTTCAATCAATTTTAATTTACCTTTTCTCTTTTTCCCCCTTTGTGTTGCTGCTGCATCTTGCATCCAGACCTTTCCATCGTTTAACTTTTCAGCACCTCCTCTTCCCAGTCTGCCCACAAGTTTCATTGTCTTCCTTTTGTTGGATTAGGGCAGATTCTGACCCACATCATTACAGTGCCTTCAACAATATCAGAATATGTAATGTCCTCACAATGCCTTCCACTTCCAAAGCATCCAACAACTCCTCTATGACATGGAGAGAAACTTGAGGTGGACAAGTATGATCCTTGTCTCCACTTGTTACCACATTTGAAGCACAAGCCATTCTTACGCCTGAACGCCTTAAGTGATGCCAACTTGTCCTCAGGTTCAGACTCGCACCACTTGAGGTTTGGCTTTCTCAGGGTCTCCAGATTTGCCTTTCTCATAAATGACTTCTGAGAGCTTTTGGCACTGTCCTTCACAGTATCTCGCCTTGGCACGGGCAAGCTCAGCTTCCTGAATCAAAGCAAAGGGGCACTTGTGGTGTCCACATCAGGAGGTCTGTGCAACACAATAAGGAACCGAATCTCTTCTTTCAGGCCAGCCACAAATCGAGTAACGAAGAAAGTTTCATCCTAATTGTGATTGTAGAGCCGGAGAGAATGAGCACATTTCTCAAATGCAGACAAGTATTCCTCCACAGATGCAGTCTGACAAACAGCCTCGAACTGCCCCTCAACACCACCGGTACTGATTCTTATCAAATCGGCTCATGACCAAATCACAGCACACCCCAATCAGCAATGCGTTCGGAAACCGCTCCACTGTTTGAAGCCACGTCCCCGGCGTTCCGATGAAATTTATGTGGCGAAGCATGTCTTCAAGGAGGAATGCACTGCGTATACCTTGAAAAACATATTGCATTAGTCACACCATAAGCGCAGGTTTGTGCCATCAAATTTGGAAAACTAAAGCTTTAGGAAATGGGTGGACCACGCAGAACAGCATCAGTATGAATTGAGGGGGCTGCTCTGGTTCATGAGACGTACCCTCGGTGAAGTTCTGCGGTCGGGGTCCGAGGATCCCGCCACAGTGCTCGCTGTACCCCGGACCGCTCCCGTCAATCACAGGTGGGCGGACGCATGATCTCAGAGCAAGGTTGAGATCAACCATCGCGATGGAGGACAATGGAGGAGACCGGGGGGTGGGGGCGGGGGCTGCATCCATCGGGGGCTGCACCTCCAACATGTGTGGGGGCTACACATCTCAAGCGAGTCAAGGCAGGTTACCATCGAAGTCGAGCAAGGGACGACGCCTCCCGGAGAGAAATCGCCGCCGCCGCCCCCGAATGGTCGCTAAAACCCAAGCAACTTCTGGCCAGAGGCCCGATCACCACCTCATCCCGCTCAAGGACTTGAGGGTCACTCATCATCACGCTGAACGAATCTGCATCGCCATGTCATCGATCTCTGGCGGAGGCGCTTCCACTGGCGCCGCCATTTGCAATTGGACCTTCATCGCTTTGCGAGCAGGGCGCGGAATGATGAAGCAAAGGGAGGAACAAAAAATTTCCCGCCCAATCTTGGCTCTGAAACCAATTGTTGTGTTCAGAGATCTGAACGCAACGAGCCAACTGGAGATAGAATTGAGTTCTAGACGGGAAAGAATCAGGGTTCAATAAGGGAAGAACAAACGAGGGATTGGGGTTCAGATGAATTGCGTTTGATGTTTCGGTTTGGGATTCTATTATTCGATACTGGCGACTTCTGTTAGAGAGCGCATATATGCTGCCTTCTCAACCATGGGCCCAACAGCCCATAACGCTACTTGCACAAAGGCCCAGCCCTTTAGCCATGCTCTATTGTCATCTTGCACATTTGTCGGGCTGATAAGAAGCCTTCACCTTCATCTTCAATTCGACAAATGGGCACTTTGACCTTTTGCCTTTTTGGGTTTACATATTTTTATATGTTTTAATCCATTTGTTTTATCCTCATCTCGCGGACATCCAAACCAAGGGGCAAGCGGAGGGATTCATTTATAAATAGCAAGGCAAAATCAGAGAAAGTCAAAAAAAAATCCGCAAAATCACAGAGGTGAAACACGAGCCGGGGGCAAGAGAACAATTTTCCTTTATAGTTTACTACAAGGATAGCGCGGAGTAAAGTTTGTGTTAGAAAATAAAAGAGCGAGAGACAACGAGAGATGCAAATGATAATGCTGTGTTATTTCATTGAACGATTATGTTGTACATATATATATACAAAGGCTCATGTGGGCGGTTACAAGTGTGAAAGAGATAGAGGGGTGAATAGACACCCCTTGGGGTGAAAAGGAACCTTGGATTAATCCCTAATTGATCACTAAATATTAATTCTCAACACTCCCCTTGATCAGTTGGCTTCTTGTAATCTTCAAATGTTCATCTATTATGCACCATTATAAATCTTTGGAAAACCCCGTGGGAAAAAAACCAAAGTAATACCGGTATACCGGCAAAACTCCTTAAAACCCAGTGGAAAAATAAGGAAAAAACACCATGATATACAATCACCAATGTTATTAGACCCTTTGAGATAAACTCAAAGCCTTAGTCTAAAAACACCTTGACTATTGGGTCAATATGCTTCAAATATCATCTTCAAACACCCCGGTGGAAAAATAGATGATATAGCATATACCTTTGTTGTTGACATTGCCTCATCAAAAACTCTATATGAGAAACCTTAAAAGGAAAAACTCACATAAAGAAAAGAGTACAATGTATCTAATGTCCCAATCATCCACCAAAAAAACCCCTATAGGAAAAAATGGATGATAAGGACATAATCTTGTATTGATATTGCCTCATTAAAAACTTTATATGAAAGAAAACCCTATAAAAACTCATACAAAGAAAAAGAGGCAATATGGCGTTTGCAACAAGTTATTAATCAAGAGAGACTCTAGCCTCAAAGTAGATTTATACCAATGCACTCAACACATAAGCAATGTGGGTATGGTAGATTCTATGAATATCTTTGCAAGATAATCATAATACTTGGATTTGCAAATGTTCATGCAAACCTGTAAAGTAGATTGGGTGCAGGGGAATACTGTACTAGAGGTACTTGTCTCTATCTACACAACACGAAATTTAGCATTACCTTTATAGATAATGACTATTGATTCAATAGAATCAATACCACATAATCCCTGGTAATGTGATGAATCATTACGTCAAGCTAAAGCACATTCATGCTTGAAGCCTTTTGTATAATACAAAATTAAGAATGATAGATGGAAATAACCACTAATGTCTATTTGAAGACTTCTAAAATAGTCTTTTCTCATATACATTAAGCCTTTTCAATGATCTAGACTTTGGGGATCCAATAGATAACTAGAATCATTATATCCAACTGGATCATGGGTTCTTCCAAATAAACACACCATGATCACTTGTGCTATTGAGATATCTAAAGATATTCTAACTTCAATCCACACAAAGATTTGGTAGGAGTTGACGCCGCTACTAAATAGCAAAATCATTGCAAAATAATATCCGATGAGGAACTTTTTGCAAGATATATTAGCGCATAAATAGCATGAGATAATGGACCACATGTCCCAATATCTCATCTCTTCAATCACTATGGCATTAAGCAATCTTTTCTATCAAGAGGTAGAACAACCATAGGATACCTTCATATTGAATTACTCAATATGATCCGGATATAGATAGCTTTTGTACAAAATTTGGAGAGAAGATGCTTAGACCATAAACACAAAATGAAATTTTTGGTTTAGTCCGTATCCTCCATCTCAAACTCCATCTTTAGATTATCCGTGCTATCAATGTGTGTTTTTCACCAATGATGTCAAGATTATTGACCATGCATAATACTATGAAATCAATTAAGGACTTCAAAATGAATACCACGTGTAATCAATCTTGTAATCTTGTATCCCTTTAGTTTAGGGAATACACTCAAAGTCAATTGTACCAAATTTGACTTAACACTTCAAACCATGTATTGACTTAAGCACTACACAATATATGTTGCGATTTTATATATGAGGGTTGGGTATGTGAACTCCTTTCTGGAAGCTTCACAAATCAACCAAATCAAGTGATCACATAAATATATGCAATAACTACATCTATCAACTATCCACCTAATGATAGATGCTTTTGTACAGCCAATAAAAATATAGCATCTAAACTTATAACTTACTACAGAGAATAATTTGCATTGAAAATCAATGCCTAGGTTTTGTGTGTAAAACCCTTTGTGCTACTAGTCTTGCTTTGACCTCACCACCATGTTGTTCTCAATCCATTTTAGGATGAAAACACTTTGTACCCATAGTAAAGCGTACCATGAGAGGTGTTGGCATCATAGTTTAAGACACCTCTTTTCTAGTGAGCAAGACTATCTCTGCATGTATTACATCACCTCAACAAGTTCTAGTAAGAGTGAGCAAATCACTCGCCATGGTCTTATTAACTAAATGACTTGAATGTTGTATACAATTTATTCGTAGAAGTGATATTTGTCAACAAATATAGCCTTTCTATAATATAATTCTCCTAAGTATCAAAACTCAAAATACCTCGAACGACTCATCGCGGACTTTCTCCAATACGAGAGTTGGTTTCCCGATATCCTAGCATTAGTACTTAGGTGCACCTTCAGCTAGGGTATGTGGATGACATTCACCACCAATATCCAATATTTACTCGGCAAGGTGTCGCCAACCATAAGTTGGCCCGTGATTTACATCTTATCTTAGAAGAAAAAATCTTCTATTGCTAACCTAAATAATCCTCGCCAGGGCCATACTTCTCCCCCCTCTTATTTACAATTAGAGTTGAGTGGTTTACTTAGTACCACTACTCTTTCTGGTACATACTTGCAATAGATTAACAAATTTAAGACACCTTAGTAATCTTTGTAAATGTGCTTGGTAGTTTATTTGCAGTATTATGCAAATCAAGAATTCTTTGAACCCAAAGTTCAGTTCATTAGTACGTGATCCCGAGCTTGGAAATGCTTTAAGCATTCCCAAATAATTTCTAGGCATTATATATGGTACTTCAAATCTCCCTAATGCCTAGAAATGCTCATTATCAAATTAAACTACATACGGGTCATCAATAGATTCTCCATAAGAGATCTAAATACTTGACAATCGACGGAGATTGAAATCACGCTGATCCCCGCCTCGTGTATACCCATCAATGTATGCCGTGGTGGTGAGATCGCACGTATACAACGGACTTACCTTACGCAAATAGGAAATCTTCATGGATTCCCACATACTAAATGCATATAGGGGATATGCGCTTATTCTTAAGTCGAGTGTGTAAATCTACCGATCCCAACACAAGGTTGGTAAATAGCAATTCAATAACAATGGTCCTTCTATGACCTTGTCATAGTTCATAGATTCCTTTTGATATATTACTAAATTTTTGTTATACCATACAATCATCATTGTAGGTATAAAACTTTAGTAGTGTTCAGGCTAATGAGCTCACAATAGGAGCCATTATTTCAATCAAATGCATGGTTGAGTGTGGATACTTCACACACTCTAGATCATCTTATAGATGTATTCACAACCATGAAATTTTCTGAACTGTCCATACAATCTTTTTGTATGGGACCCATATCATATTCTCTTGAATATAATCAAGGAATCTAAGGCACTCAATCTAATTTTTTAAGATAAGAGGCTCTTAAAATCTATTTCCCATGGCACTTTACCGTATCCAAACTTAGGAAAATTATGACCAATAGAATTGCCAATAACTTTCACTCATGCCTTTGGATGACCCAATTGATCATTCCAAATCTTGAATGCATGAACTAGTGTGAAAAAGTGTCTTATACGCAACATATTGTAACAGGATGGTTATATGTATAATACAACCAAACAAGCCTTATCTCATTACTTATATGCCATATCCAATAATGTCTTTTTATGTTTCCATATGGAAACACATTTGGATATCTCTATAATTTGTTAAGATATGACGTAATTAGACATAATTAAATATTCTTAGTTACTTATTCGCATCCATAGGAAGAATGGTGGTGGCAAAATAGGCCGACTATAACAGATCGCATCGATGGCTAAAAGTATTCCCCTCTTCTTATAAAAGAAACTCTCTCAGAATTTTTGCTTTCCCTAATTTTATAGAGTTTATTCACTGTGCATATATCATTCTACATTGAATGATTTCTATACAAGATATATGATAAGAATTTAATAAAAATTCTTTTCTAATATATAGAACTATAAATATTGTCGAGTATCAAATACATCGAAATGATACCCCGCAATAGTTATGCAACACAAGTATTACAACGTTTTTGATGGATATTATCACATATTATCGAAGTGGGACTATGAGATTATACCAACCAAACAAATCATTGAGATATATTCGATGATCATGTAGTCCATCTATGTGATATTCTCTTATTTAGAAAAGGAGAATCGTTGTTCTGCGGATACAATAAGACCAAGATAAACAACCAACCTCTATGTAGCTTCAAATTTAAGATTAAGCGACCCTTCAGATCTTATTTCTTTAGCTCCCTGCTTATCCCCTTATAGAATGTTGATATAGATCAACTACTGAAATGTAAGAGTATGACATTATTTAGGCTATGCTAAACACAACCACATGTATGACATTATTCTTTGTCATTCTTGGGTTTTGCATTGCCATCACTCATATTGCACATTAGGCCTTTTTGCTTTTTGACTAGTGGAAGCAAACTACATGAACAATATGATCATAGTCTTCAATAGTTTGAAAAACTAGAGATATGATCCACTCATGATTAGCCTCAAGCTATATGAGTCCATTTATTGTTCACAAAACTCCTAAAGAGTGAGCCATAAAAATGTGCATTTCTTTCCACAAGATAGTCTTATCGATGATCTTATATGGGACGTAGTACCTTAACAATAGTAAGGCACACTTTTCTTTGATCTATAACAAACAACCCCTAATTGAGGTTAATTAAATTCTTTCTATTAGTTTTTAGGATAAAAACCAATAATAATGTCCATTGTCCATGTGGGATAGTGATACCATCTAGAGCGAGTTCA
>JADLZL010004619.1:0-18692 GCA_015844335.1 Chrysopogon serrulatus | reverse complement strand
TTGTCGGGACCAAAATAAGGGCCCCTTAAGGAAAGCCCAACAACGCAAACTTCGGCCCAGCAGGCCTCCCATTTCCGCTATCTAAACCACACGGTGCGGGAGCGGCGCTTGGGCCACGCTGCCCCGTCCGAGCCTACCCCACTGAGGGTTCGGACGGGCGCCGATTCTCCGCCTCGTCCGAGCCCCCAGCACAGGGGCCTCGGATGGGACACGTCGCCCAGAGTCAAAGACCGTACCACCGATTTGACGCATATCCACCACCGCCCGTGTCGGGGAGCACTCCATGTTCTCGACGGGGATGGGCATTGCCCGTCACGGCCCACGCCGGCAATCATGCTTACGCAGCCTCCACGATGGAGGCCACGCCCGCCACGATGGGGCACTGTGGCCGCCTAACCCTCCGCCAGGTCCCATCGCGGGACTCCAGACGCCCCGCCACGCCAAGGCCACGCCAAATGACGTCACTCACCTGGGGGGAGTGGACTGGACGCCCACCGATCCTAACGGTCCCACCCCGTGAGCCCCGAGCACGGGATGAGCGACCGCCAGACGGCGACCCCGCGATCGCTCCATCCACTCCCCGTACGGCGACGAGCTCCGAGGCCTCCCGAGCCTCGGCCTCCATGCGGGTCAAAGCTACGAGGCTCGGCGCCCCCTCCGACGCACTCCACCAACTCCAACGGTGGCGTCCATCATTCCGGACAACGAGGGGCAAGGAGGCGGCGTCGCCGCGGCGGCCTCACGGTCCGGGACGGTCGACCCCACGCCGAAGCCTCGTCCGAGGGAGGATGGAAACCCATGACCCAGCCACGAGCACGGTCACCTCTTGTAAGGCCCTGCCTTCCCCTTGCGGCTATAAAAGGGGAAGGCAGGGACCCTTAGATGACAGGTTCACACACACGAAAGCCCGATATTGGCACTTCACTCGATCACCACGAGACTTAGGACCCCGTCCCTCTCTCACTGCTTGTACACCTTACCTACGAGCACTTCGGTGCGAGATAATACAAAACGCCTCCCCCCCTGGGCGTAGGGCCTTCTCTTGTCCGAACCAAGATAAATCCTTGTGTTCATCTTGCACACCATCCGGGCTTGGGAGCACGCACCACAAATTCACTCGTTGGAGCTAGAGCCACCAGTTCTAGCACCGACAGTTGGCGCGCCAGTAGGGGAGGCTGTAGGCGTGTTTCGCCTCTCTTCCCGCCAAACCTCAGGATGGCCAGCCGACGTGGCGGCGCTTCGGGGCGACTCCTCACCCCCAACTCCTCTCCCTCCAGCCCACCGGAGCCGGGGACCCTGATCCGGTTCGGTGAGCTTGAGTTCGTGTCGGCGGAGTCGATGCGACATGGAACTCCTCCCGGCCCCGGAGTTCGGGGGGCCTTCCGATGAGTCCCCCATGGACTCGACACCGGCCCGGCGCGGAGGCACCACGGTGCTTTCTCCGCGCCCGCTCGACGGACGCGCACCACGCCGGCGGTCTACGGGAAGGTCTTGCGGCGGGCGTGGCTGGGCGACACCCGCCATGGGGCGCTCGGCCGCCCGTCGCCACCACGCCAGCCCATTTGGCATGATCAACGCTTTGCCGCCACGTACACGGCGTTGGTCTCCACGGCCATGGGAGCTCGGAGGAGCCGTCCCCGCCCGACGGCGGCGCCTCCACGGGGCACCCGGCGCAGAACATCCCCGACGGATCCATCCATGCCTACGAGGAGTACCTCGTCGGGGAGGAGCAGCCCGCTTACTCCCGCCGCAGCGCTACACCCACCCAATCCGACGCTACCTCGAGGACACGGAACCCGGGGGTTCATCCCGAGGCACGCTCCGCCTTCGGTTACCCCGACTTTGACTCCCGGACGACATGCGATCCGGCCAAGGAAAGTGCTTCCCGTAGAGGTTCGTGATCTCGGCGCCCGGCGGCCGCGGCAAATGGCGACGGGGATCGATCGTAACCCTAGGCACGCCGCTAGGCCCGCCACAGCGGTCGCGACCCGGTGGATCCGGGAGCCTCCCCGACCACCGGGGAGTAGACCCCACCGCTGCGGCTACCCCGAGGGGAGGAGGGTCCAAAGAGCCACGCCTCGGGAGCCACGTCGACCCACCGTCGGCCCACGGATCCGCGACCTCGGGGCTAAACTTGACCACGACCGTCTTCGCCTACGATAGAAGATAGACGCTCGGAGAGCAAGGCCACCGCGTCAGCCGGCCCGCCCCGCGGCACGACAGCGCCCGCGGCGTCCGGCCAAAGGATGCGTCCAGCGGCGGGGGTGAGCATCCTCCGTCTTCCTGGCGTGCGAGCGAGCGTCCAGCGCGCGTATACGCCGATCAATGCGGGAGCCCTCCACCCCGGAGGGGCGCCGCATCACGACGAGCTGCGAGGCTTCGCCGAGACCGCCGCAGTTCAACAGGGCGAGGAAGCTCGTCCCTCGCGCCTGCGCTCAGAAGGACTAGGAACCAGCCCGGCGTCCCCTTCGGGAGGAGCGCGAGGCCTCTGTCCACCAGGGATCCCTGACGCCTTCGCTGTCTCGCGAGGCATCGGAGGACAATCGCGGCAACCTCAACGACGGCGACAGCGCCTTGCTCGTGAGGGGAAACCTGAGCACGGACGAACGACGCCCGCCCGGCCCGCGGGGCGGCAGGCGCGACAGCGACGAGGACCGTGACGACGCGGACCCCCGGGGCCTCGCGCCTTCAGCCGGGAGATCCGCAGCGCGGTTCCCCTTTCGGTTCCGCCAGCCCGCCAACCTCACCAAATACTCGAGTGAGACGAACCCCCAGGTTTGGCTCAACGATTACCGCCTCGCCGCGGTTGGGCGGGGCGGACAACGATAGACTCATCATCCGCAACCTTCCCGCTTCACACTGGGCGACGCCGCTCGGGCTGGCTGAGCACCTTCCCGCCCGCACAATCTTTGACCCGACCGACCTAGTCAAGGTGTTCGTGGGAAATTTCCGGGGCACATATGTGCGCCCGGGAACTCCTGGATCTCCGTAGCTGCCGCCAGAAGCCCGACGAGTCACTTCGCGACTTCATCCGCCGCTTCTCCAAGAAGTGCACCGAGCTGCCCAACGTGGCCGACACCGCCATCATCAGCGCATTCCTCGACGGGACAACCTGCAAGGAGCTGGTCCACGAACCGGGGACGGAAGATGCCCTCCACCGCCAACGAGCTGTTTGAGGTGGCCACAAATTTCCCGCCTCCCAGTGAGGAGGCGTGGGGGGCCATCTTTCGCGGGCGCCAACGACAAGGACAAGCGGAAGAATGAAGAAGCCACCGGAGGCAATGACCAAGAACCAAAAGAAGAACAAGAGGGGCAAGCGGAGGGGGAAGCAAGGCAAAAAAGGAGGAAGACTCCGAGGATGATCTCGTCCGCGCGGCCGACCGCAAAGGCACCCGAGGCCCCCCCTGGGCCCGGGGCGTTCGACGACATGCTCAAGAAACCTTGCCCCTTCCACAAGTTCCCCGTCAAGCACACCATGGGGGAGTGTGACTTGGCCTGCCGATTCTACCAAAAGCTGCCCCCGCCCGAGGATAAAAAGAAGGAGAAGGAGGAAGAAGACAAGGATGACGGGTTCCCGAAGATCCACGATGTCTTCATGATCATCGGGGGCCTCCCAGCGAATCTTTCACTATGATAGATCAAGCGCGAGCGCCGAGAGGTTTTTTCGGTGCGCCCCGCCACGCCGTAGTACCTACCGTGGGCGGCCGAGGCCATCACCTATGGCCCCGACGACCACCCACTCTACGTACCAAACCCCGGGAGGTACCCACTCGTGGTGGATCTCGTCGTCGGCAACGTTCGGCTCACTAAGGTGCCGATGGATGGCGGCGGCGCCCTCAACATCCTCTACTCGACACCCTCGGCTGTTGGGGATGGAGCGCCCGCACCTCCGACCCGCCAACTCTCCCTTTTAGGGCATTGTGCCGAGCAAGCGAGCCCGGCCCCTCGAGCAGATCGACCTCCCGTCGTCTTCGAACGCCGTCAAACTACCGCAAGGAGGTCATTACCTTCAACGTGGTTGACTTCCGAGGAACCTACCACGGCATACTCGGACGTCCCCGTGCACGCCGGGTTCATGGCGGTCCCGAACTATACGTACCTCCTCCTCAAGATGCCGGGCCCCAACGGCGTCATCACCGTTGGATCCTCCTACGAGCACGCGTTCAACTCAAGCGACGTGGAGGCCATCGAGCATGCCGAGGCCATGGCCGTCTCCGAGGCTCGACTCCAAGCGCCACGCCCGGCACCTTCGAGCCGTCCGACGGGGTAAGGGAGGTCCCGCTCGACCCCTCCACCTCGTCCCAAGAAGACGGTGAAGATCCGTGACTCCCTCGACCCTAAATAGGAAGTCGTGCTCGTCGACTTTCTCCGCGCAAACATCGACATCTTTTAGCGTGGAGTCCCTCGGACATGCCGGGGCATTCCGAGGGATGTCGCCGAGCACTCCCTTGATATCCGGGCCGGGTCCGGACCGGTGAAGCAAAATGATCGCGCCGATTCGACGAGGAGAAGCGCAGGGCCATCGGCGAGGAGGTGAACAAGCTTTTGGCGGCGGATTTATCAAGGAGGTGTTCCACCCCGAGTGGTTATCTAATCCTGCATCGTTAGGAAGAAGAGTGGGAAATGGAGGATGTGTGTAGATTATACTAGCTTAAATAAAGCATGTCCGAAAGTCCCTTTTCCTTACAGACGTATCGATCGATAGTCGACTCCACCTCGGGTGCGAGCTCTTATCCTTCCTTGATGCTTATTCCGGCTACCACCAAATAAAGATGAAGGAGTCCGACCAGCTCGCGGCGTCCTTCATCACCCCGCTCGGCATGTACCGTTACGTGACGATGCCCTTTGGGCTTAGGAACGCAGGAGCCACGTACCAACGGTGCATGCTTTGGCGTTTTCGGCGACCACATCGGTGAAACCGTAGAGGCCTACGTCGGCGACATCGTGGTCAAGACTAAGAAGGCCGACGACCTCATCTCCGACCTCAAAATCGCTTTCCGGTGTCTTAAGGCCAAAAGCGTCAAGCTCAACCCCGAGAAGTGCGTCTTCGGGGTTCCCCGAGGCATGCTACTTGGGTTCATCATGTCCAAACGCGGCATCGAGCCCAACCCGGGAGAAGGTGATCATGGTGGCGAGCATGGGGCGATCAAAGACTGAAGAGCGTCATGGCGAGTCATGGGGGCGTCCGGGGCGGCCCTCGGTCGCTTCATCTCACGACTCGGCGAGAAGGGCCTGCCTCTGTATCGCCTCCCCGAGAAAGTCCGAGCGCTTCTCCTGGACCATTGAGGCCCAAGAGGCCCTCGACAAGCTCAAGGCTGCCCTCACGGTGCCCCGATCCTCGTCCCCGCCCGCCGAGGGTGAACCCCTCCTCTTATGCGTCGCCGCGACCACCCGGGTGGTCGGCGCGGCCATCGTCGTCGAGAGGCGGGAGGAGGGCCACGCCTGCCGGGTCCAACGGCCGTCTACTTCATCGGCGGTCTTTGTCCGAGACCAAGACCCGCTACCGCGAGATCCGAGGAAAGCTGCTCTACGCGATGGTCCCGACTCGGCGCAAGCTCCGGCACTACTTCGACGCCCACCCCGTGGCGGTGGTCTCCTCCTTCCCGTTGGGAGAGATCCTCCACCGGGAGGTCTCGGGCGGGTTGCCAAATGGTCCGTCGAGCTCATGGGAGAGACTCTCTCCCTGCGCCGAGGAAGGCCATCAAATCTCAAGTCTTGGCCGACTTCCTCGCGGAGTGGGCCCGACACCCGCCTACCGCCCGCTCCGCTCCGGACGGAATCTTTGGATGATGTACTTCGACGGGTCCACGATGAAGACCGGGCCGGCGTCGGCCTCCTCTTCGTCTCTCCCTCGGGGTGCACATGCGATACGTGATCCGCCTTCACTTCCCAAAGATCGAACAATATGGCGAAATCACGAAGGCACGCTCAAGCGGGTTAAAAGATCGCCGTCGAACTTGGCGTCAAGCGCCTCGGCGTCAGGGGACTTCATGGCTCGTCATCGACCAGGTCATGAAGGACTCAAGCTGCCACGACCTCAAGATGGATGCGTCTTGCAAGGCGGTGCGCGCCACGGAAGACAAGTTCGACGGTCTCGAGCTCAACCACGTCGTCCGGAGGCACAACGAAGCGGCCAAACGAACTTCGCCAAGATCGCCCGTGGGGAGAGCCCCAGGTTCCCCGACGTCTTCACCAAAGACCTCGCGGCTCCTTCCGTGTGGCGTAACCTCCTCTAAATTATATGGCCCACAAGCACCGACATTGCCCTTAAGACCTTTGTCGGTCGTACTTGCGTACCATATAACCTAGAATGTTCCGTCGGGGTGAACCCCCGATAAACCACGTTTCCTCCGGGATCGATACTTACAGAGACATCACAATTATTACAACGGTTTTCATACAAAATACCGTAGTAGCGGAAGACTTACAATAACTTAATTTATAAACTTTTGTTAAACTTATACAAACCCGAGTAACATTATTACAAAAACAAATGGAAGTATCATTACTTAACCTTATTACAATCACACAACAAAAGTGCCCTGCCCAGAGGCCACACAATCTATTCCTCGTCGGAAACTTCTTCAACAACCGTCATGCAACAAGGGCCGTAGCACACTTGTCCATGCGGTTCACACGCAACGAGGGTTGAACAAACCCCGAGTACAAAAAGTACTCCATAAGACTTACCCGACTAAAAATTGGGGAGAAGACTCGGGAATGCCGGCTAATAGGAATCAAGGTGAGGCTTTAGCAAGATCGATGACACCTTTGCAAAAGAGACTAAGCCAGTCCTTACTTTACTACATCAATCACTTGTCAACCAAGTATCGGATTCAAAACTTTCCATCATCAACTTCCATTATTACTACGATGTTTGGTGCGAGGATCACGGCTCCCATATCGTGGAGCACACGACGATTCGAATCGCTTTATATACCCACCGGGGCTTCTAGTCACACGATGTATGCGGACCGAACATCTCACATACATCAACTCACGCTTGCATTTCTCCGCACGAACGGGTCCTAGCCACGAGAGTACAAAGACACCATCTCCCTACGCCCGTCGGTCACAACCGTCGACGGGTGCACTCGTAGTGTGGGTACACGCTACTTCCCGTGCGGTTGTCCGTTCTCGCATGGATCATACAAGGGAGCTTACCGCCATTAGCATGCGACTAGTACTATCCAATAACCTCATGATCCAAGGGCCAAGGCAACGAACGGTGCTTAACCGACTCACAAGTGGGCGACACTACACCGGGGCACTAGCCCCTCCCCCGGTGCAAGTCACTCCACCCGGTCTCAATTTACTCATCATCATGCTCTTGTTGCATACCCTTGACCCGATCAAAGTGAAGGGATACCAACAAGTAACATCAGGTTTTCATAATTGCCCTCAAGGGGGAACTTTTATTATCACACTTCGAAAACATTTTATTTATAAAGCCTATGCTATCGCCAGAAGGCGAAGCGTATACTAAGCATTTTATAAATCAAAAACAGTATCCGTGATTTATATCAAGGTACGGTAAATGCATCAAATTAGGATACCACACAACTCCTGTTACCTAATGCATCACATCATCAACATGAAATCATAAAAACTTTTCGAAATACAAGGATGGGTTTGTATGCATCCGGGGCTTGCCTTGGGGCTCGACGGTTAGGATTAGCGATGGCACCGCCGAGATCGGGATACCAACCTCTTCACGCCCGAACACCTTCTTCGGGCGGCACGGCGGCGATTGAGATGCATGATTACGATGCAAGAATAAAAGAGCATGCGATCATGATGCAACGATTGTTAACCTATCTTGAGTACAACTTTCCTTCACGGTATAGTTGCACTAAGAAGGTATGACTAGCGTCGACAACGACGGACTAACGATACGCAATCAACATAAAATGCCGAAGGTCATTAGGGTAAATGACCTAGGGTCATCACTCAATCCCAAAATCAAGCAACACTAACAATGATTAGAGGTGATTACTAATTTATTGACCATTTTTACAGTCGTTGAAAGCCACTAATTAACTTGCTAATTAGGGATTAATTAAACCCTAATTACATCAAGAATTGATTAATTAAACATTAATTAATTAAAGGATTAATTAAGCATAATACAAAATTTAATCAAAACAGGATCAAACTTTATAACTAAGATCATTATCACCTAATTAGCACACAAAACAAATTTCATAATTTTTGGAGTTATATTTTAATTATTAAAAATCATGGAAATTGTTTTTAACAATTAAAAGAGCTATTTATGGCACCATTAATTTTTATTGGAAAAAACAAAGTTAGTATTTTTCTGGTGTATAGCATCACTCAAGGATCACATAACATATTTTTGCATATTTTTAATTGCCCTAAATAATTTATTGCAAAAATGTGAAAATCAGCCCCGAAATTAAATTGGAAAAAGGAAAAACCATTCACTTCCATTCATGGGCCACATGCGGCCCAAGAGGCCCGCTTGGCCCGGCTCAACCGGACGGCAAGGCCTCCCTCCCCCTTCTTCTCGGCCGACGGGGTGACCCCACCCGTCGGTGCCTTCTCCTCTCACCCCCCTTCTTCTCCCGACAGACGGCGGCGCGCGGCGATATGCCAGCCGACGTCGATCCTCCGACGAAACCGATCACACTAGTGCACTCCTCTCTCTCTCCCGATCATGACGAGGTATGACACGAGGCATATACACCGCCCGAACACGCCTGGCCATGATCACGGCGGCTCGGCGGCGGCGCGGCGGCTTCGTCGGCGCTCGGTGTCTTGGGCTAAGCCAACGCAAGACCAACGCAACCAACATCTGGGCAGGCTCAGTGACTCACCACGACTTGCTGCGCTAGCTGGTGGGAGCGGAGGTGAGGCGGAGCAGCCTGGCCGCGGTGGAGCGACCACGGCGGCGGCCGTTGCCGCGATTGGAGAAGGAGGTGGTGGTTAGGGGCGACTCCGGCGACCTCGTGACCCATCGATTGGCCCAGCAAAAAGGCCGAGAAGTTGCGGGTTGGTGTGCAAACAATCGGAGATGGTGGCGGTGTACGGTGCTCGAATTTTGCGGTGGACCAAGGTGATCGGCGCCGGCGACAGGAGAAGAAAAAAGGCGCCGGCCGCCCGGTGGGTGGTTTTTGTAGGGCTTGGGCGTCGTGGTGAGGTGGCGGGGAAGGTTCACGACCCGTCCAGGTGTTCGGTTGCGCGGGATCGACGGGCGAGGGCGCGAGAAGGCCACGGCTGCGCCCGGCAGCAGTGCCGGCATGGGCGCGGTGGGAGGTGTCCCCCCCCCCCCTGTTACTGTAGCAACCTACCAGCTCACCCTTTTCCATTTTCAAAATTACTCTAAAAACTTGAACAGTACACCAAAAATCTCCAAAATATCAATTGTACAACTTTTTTATGCTCTACAACTTTCATTTAGCAAGCTTGGTCAGATTCCAAATAGTTTTTGAATTTCATTTCAAATTTAAAAATGAGTTCAAATTCAATTATTTGGGATTTCAAAATTACTTTTAAATTTTGAATAAAAGATGAAAATCTCCAAAAATAAAAGTTATTCTATTTTTTCAAGATCTACAACTTTCATGTAGAAAGTTTTTCATGAAAATAAATAATTTTTGAAATTGAGTTTAAAATGCAAAAGGGGACTATTCCCAATTTGGAGAACTTTTGAAATTAGTTCAAAATTTATGTAAAAACTTGAAAAACTTTATATACCAAATTTGTAGAGCTCAAAGAGATGCACAAACTGTATTTTTGGAGTTTTCCCAAATTTTGAATATTTTGAGATGAAATTGTAAAGGGGGCAAAAACACTTTGAAAATCTCCCTTTTTGAAAGGTTTTTCAAATGGAGACTTTGGGCAAATAATTAATGATATTGTGGAACTTTTCAAACCCAACCAATAGCATACTTTCAAAGTACAAAGTTCATACTTCGAAATAGTGCCATTGGTTAGCAACTTTTATTCAAAAAATTAATCATGGTTAGCTCACCAAAATTGAAAGTGAAATTCGAATTCCAACACTTAACCAACTAGGGTTAGGATTTGGGATTCGATTCCGAATTCAATTTTGATTCTTGCTTTTACATCATTTGACTTGTAAAACTTGGTTAGGTGTGTAAGCCGAGGGTTAGCCAAGCACTTGTGCACACCAAGATTGCTTTTAGTTGATAACTTTTATAAACCAAATCAAACATGTAGGTAAAACTTGAATGGCATATACATACACATACGATATGAAAAGTGCAAACAAAACCCTAGAATAAAATAAACTTATTTTGGTTGTTCACATTAGTGTTCTCTAATTATGAATGCTCATGCAATGATGATGATGACATGGCAGGTTTAGGCTAACGTAACACCGGGGTGTTACATTCCGTCACGATCGAGGGGCAAGGGGAGGCCTCGGAAGATCGTTCCAACCCCCCCGGGGGCTGGAGGCACGCCCAAGGCCCCTCGACATCCGAGGCCCCCTCGACTTCCGGAGCATCCTCGGCATCAAATGCCGAGGTCATGGAGATCGACGGGAGGGATCCGCAGGCCGACCCCAAAGCCGGACCGGAGAAAGCCATACCTCGACCGGATCATCCGAGGGGTCCTCCCCGAGGACTTCAACCAAACCAGGGCGCACCGCAAGAAGAGCGAAGTCCTTCGTCGTCATCGGGGGGACGAGCTCTACAAGCGAAGCCCCTCGGGGGTCTGGAGCGATGCATCACGGTCGAGGAGGGCCTCGCCCTAGCCCACAAGATCCACGCCGGTGTCTGCGGCCACCACGCCGCTCCACGCTCCCTCGTCGGCGGCGCTTTCCGATAGGGGTTCTCTTGGCCGGCCGCGGTCGCCGACGCCAACCGAGGTAAATGCACTGCGAAGGATGTCGATATTACGCTCGTCGACGCGCTTTTCGGCTCGAGGCGCCCAGACCATCCCGATCACGTGGCCTTTCGCCGTGTGGGGCTTGAATGCAGTAGGACCCCAAGAAGGCGCCCTTCACTCATCTGCTGTCGCCATCGACAAATTCTCCAAATGGATCGGCGGCCCCGTCACCAACATTCGGTCCGGCGGCGGTGCTTTTCTTCACCGACATCATCCACCGCTTTGGAATCCCGAACTCTATCATCACCGACCACGGCACCCGGTTCGGGGCGAAGTTCAGCTTCTGCGATAAGCACCGGATACGCATCGTCGGTCCTCGATCCGCGCACCCCCAGCGAACGGGCGAGGTAGAGCGGGCCAACGGGATGATACTTGCAAGGGCTCAAGCCTCGGATCTTCAACAAGCTCGACAAGTTCGGCAAAAGGTGGCTCGAGGAACTCCCTCGGTCCTCCGGAGCCTCGGGACAACGACGAAGCGAGCCACGGGTTTCACGCCCTTCTTCCCCGGTGTACGGTCTTTGAAGCCATTTTGCCTACCGACTTGGAATTCGGATCCCCAAGGTTAAAAGCCTACGACGAGGCCCGCAACCAAGTGGCTCGAGAGGACTCATTGGACATGCTTGAGGAAGACAGGGGACGCTGCCCTCCTACACTCGGCAAGATACCAGCCCAGTCCCTTCGACGCTACCACGACCGACGGGTCCGGACCCGAGACCTCAGGGAAGGTCATCTGGTGCTCCTTCTCCGCCAAGACAACAAAGGACGCCACAAGCTCACGCCGCCCTGGGAAGGGCCCTTCATCATCGCTGAAGTCCTCAAGCCGGGCACGTACAAGCTTGCTAACGAGGCCGGTGAAATCCTTAACAACGCTTGGAACATCCAACAGCTACGTCGCTTTTACCCTTAGAAATTCCAAGCCTTGTACATACGCTTTGTACCTTTGGTTAAATAAAAATCCTTGGGCGTTTCTCCCAAGTAATAGCATTCTGTCCCTAGTAGGACTCAGGGAGACTTGCTTTGGGCTCACCAAAACCAAGCCTCCCTCGGGGGCTAGAAAGGGGGGAACCCCCTCCTGGAAAGCACCCCTCGAAAAATCTTTTTCGTTTTCCTGGCTATTTTTCGTAGACTCTGTATTCCCGAAAGTCTCACATACTTAGGAAAAAGCACGGCCGAGGTCATCCCAAGGCCAAGGACGGCCGAGCCGCGAGGCCACCCATGCCCGAGCGCCGTGGCGCCTCTGCTCGGCGCCCTCAGCCAAGGGATGACTCCAAGTGCCGCGGGGAGGCTGCTCAATACAATAAGGTAATAGGGCCGTGATAGCTACTCACGCAGTCCTTACCTTTGGGTAAAGAGCGACCCTCGGCTGCAAAGTATCCTCGCATGACTAAGTAACGAGTCAAACGGATGGGAAAAACGAGGAGATAATGAAAAAGCCAGCACAAAAAACACAAGGCCTCGGCGGACCGATTCACAAAGTGTTTCATAAACACAAAATCAACATAAACTTTTATTTACATGAGCGCTTGGGCACAGCCTGCAGGGGCTACTGGGGGGCGTCCCGGCCACCAACGTCTTGGGCGGCGACATCCACGGCCTCGGGGCCTCGGGCCACAAAGATCCGGTGACCTCGGCGTCTCCGGCACCAAAGATTCTGCGACCTCGGCGGACACGACCTCGGCGACCGCAGCCTCGGGCGTCACTAGCTTCCTCCTGAGGAGTGGAGACGACGGCGGGCGCAAAAGTAGCCACTCAGTGCGGCGGGGAGCCCCGCTCCTCTCGGCCTCCTCGACGAGGCTGGGCCAAGACATCGGTCTCGTGCCCCATCTCCTCTTCGGCCCACGACAAAGCCCCTCGGCGTCAGGGAGGTCGGCCCGTGGTGGGACATGGTCGGCCTTGGCGTGTGTGACACCAGCCAAACTCGGGAGGGCCTCCCGGCCGCAGCGCCTCACCCCCATTGCACCACCATCGCCGGCCCGCGACACCAAGTTCTTTGCCGCCGCTTTCCGCCGGCCTCCACCCCGGCAGTGCGAGCGGCTGTGGCCTCCAGCGTCGAGGGGACTCAAGCTCGCCTTGCGCCCGAGTTATAGGCGGCTTGCGACACGGAGAGGTTCTCCTCCGCTCTGTCCACCCTACCTGCCGAGTGCAGGAACCCGAGAGTTAGGCTCTCGGCGGTGTAACACGAGCACGAAGGCCGATCCGCGACTCTTCCTCGCGGGTGGCCGCGGAGGGTCTCGTTCTCGTCGATCCCGGCAAGGCCGGCGTCGCCCCGGCTTGGAGGTACTCCTCGCCCGGGGACGAGGCGCTCGGCCTCAGGGCCTCCAGCTTGTCGGACCCCGGACTTGATGGAGTCCGCCGAGCGCGAGGCCCGGCGACCATCGCCTCCTTCTCCGTCCGGAAATGGGTCAAGGCTCCTAGCGTGGCCCGCCACAACGCCCCGGCTGGCGAGGGTAGCCCGCGCGTCGCCGCGCCTCGGCCTGCAGCGGGAGACGAGAAGGCGGAGCTTCTCGAGCTCGGCGTCCTTCTCCGACACGGCGTCGTCGGTGGGAGACCAGCCCTTCTGCTGAAGGTACTGATCGTGAAGGCCGGCCGACGCGCGGAGAACCTCCGACTTCCCGCCCGACGCCTGCGCCAAATCTCGCAACACGCGCTCTACAGCCGGTCAGCTGCTGCGAAGACGCCCCGGGAGGGAAAGAGGACAGAAAGCTCACTCACCCGAAGCAAGGGGGGAGCTCCCCGCACAACCTCGACACAATGGTCCGGGCGGCCTTCTCAGTGGTCCGACGCAGTCCCGCCACGCCACCTGCATTCTCCCCCTTGGCAAGCTGTCCAGCGCAAGGCCCCCTCGCCTCTCCAGGGCCATCTCCCCAGGGTGGCTGGCTCCCGAACGAGGTGGGCTCCCCGGCGGGCTCTCACCGGACGCTCCAGCCGAGGCGTGGCATCCACGGTGGGCGCCTCGGTCACTAGCGCCTCGCTGCTCCTCCCTCCGCCAAGGTGGCACCGGCTCGGCGGCCACGGCTTGGTGAAGGCCAGGCCGGGCTCCTCGCCTCAGTCATAAGCCGCGTCGGTGGTAGCAACCGCCGCGGGCTCCTCCACCGCGTACCTCGGCTGACACCGAGGAGTCTACCTGGGCCGACACGGCCAGGATCCCACGTTGTCCTCCCCGCCGGCGCCTCTGCCCGGCGGTGTCTCGACGGAGCCGGCCCCAC
This sequence comes from Chrysopogon serrulatus, assembly GCA_015844335.1. NCBI lineage: Eukaryota > Viridiplantae > Streptophyta > Magnoliopsida > Poales > Poaceae > Chrysopogon > Chrysopogon serrulatus. Next base: position 4,608 of record JADLZL010004619.1, on the reverse strand, counting down.
CGACCGAGGGGGCGCCACGGGCACGCCCCGGTCTCTCCGGCCATGCCTGCGTCGCCTCTGCCCTGCCGCCGGGGACCGCCTCTCCGTGGACGGCGGCTCCTCGGCCTCTCTTCCTCGGTCGGCCCGACTGCCGCCTCGACGGGCGGAACCAAGATTGGCGCTCCCCCCCCCCCGCCTTAGCTGTTTCCGAGGGGCGAGGGGCCGCGGCCCACGCGGCCGTGCGCGCAAGGCCGCGGATGGGGACAAGACGGAAGTTAGCGGGCGAAAAAAAGAGCGAACGCCAAGACGACGACAAGGTGTAAACACCCCTTACCCGCGCACTTTAATCCTAGCTCGACTGACCCGCCCCATGGCGGGAATGTCGCGCCCGATGGCTGCTCGCCCCGCCGAGGGCGTCCCATCATGGGTCTCCGACCCGCTTCTGGCCGACGCTGGCCGCCGTGGGGGACGAGTTCCCGCGGGGGAGGGGCTCGGCGACCTCCTTCCCCCGTGATGTCACGCCTCCTCTCCGGGGACGCCCCAGCGCTTGGGCATCACGCTGCCCCAAGTCCGGGTACCGCCGAGACGAGCCCTCGCAGCCTCCTGACGGGCGGCGCCGGGCGACGAACTACCGCCCGCCCGGCACGCGACGCCACCTCCGGGATCCAACCTCAGGCAGCGGCTCAGCCTGTCCTCGTCCCACCTCCTCACCATCGCTGTCGTCGCCGTCGTGCTCGGTGGTGTCCGACGGCGTCCCTCGGGCCGAGGGAGACCCTCCTGCCCCGGCGCCGCCAAAGCCGAGACAGGTCCTCCTCTCCTTCTGCTTTTGGGGCGCTGCGCTGCACTCGGCACTCCTTCGCTTCTCCGCCTCCGCGCCATGCGATTGGCCGCTTCCACGGCGATCGGGGCTTGACTGCCTTTAGCCTCTCCGCGAGCCCCTCGCAAGCGCCGGGATTTAACCGACCGCTGTGGGGGAAGAAGAAGAAGAAGAACGGAACGCACGACGGAGCGGAGGAACGGGTCTTACCAGACTGATGTAGTCTTTGTCCGGCCGCATCGATTCTCGAGCAACTGTGAATGCTCCACCGATGCCGCCCGTCTGGGTCAAGGACCTCGGCAACCCTAGGTCCTCGGCCGCCATCCGGGTCCCCTCCCGGGGTTGCCAGCCGCATGTCATACAGCCCGTACCGCCGATGCATGAGCGGGGCAAGACGCGCCGCTTGTGGAAGCCGGCGATCACCGCCGAGGCGTCCTCCATCCCTCCCTGGTCAGGCGCGCCAGGCGGCAAACACCTTCCTCGCCGGGGTCACCTCTCGGGGATCAGCTCCTTCCGCCACGACGGCGGCTCGGAGTCGAACACCTTCCCCGGTGTAGGCAGGCAGGTGGCCACCGTTCGTTAAGGTAGAACCACTTCTTGCTGTGCCAACCGCGGTTCGAGCTGGCAAGCCTCGCCGGGATATAGTCCCCGCGGTGCTGGATCGCAGCCGCAACGTGCCGCCTGCCCGACTGGACGGCCAACCTCTTCCCCCTCTCTTTTTCCTTCTCCTTCCCCTTCTCCTTCTCCGCCCCGGCGGAGATTTCAGAACAAAGTGGCCTCGAAGAAGTAGAGCCATTGTCCCCCAAGGGCGTCGACGCCGAGGAAGCCCTCACACAATGCCACGAAGACAGCCGGGGGTAATGCAGCTTGGGGGCGAGGTTGTGGAGCCCCAAGCCGTAGTGCCCGTGAGCGCCTCAGAAACGCCCCCACCGGCATCCCGAACCCGCGGCCGCGGAATGACGTGAAGCTCACGACGCACTCCCTGGAGGGCGCGGGTACCGATCATCCGGGCGACGGCACGATCCACTCCGCCGCTGGAAGTCGCCCGAGCGCCAGAGTCCCTTCTCCACTAACGCCACCAGCCTCCGCCTCCGCCACGGAGCAGGACTCCCAATCTACCACGCCAACAACACGCCTTGGGCGCCATCGCGAGAGCGGGATCGAGCGAGGAGGGCGGCGCTGAAGTCTCTTTTTCTCCCCTCTCCGGCGAGCTCAAGAGATTTTTCCGGGCGGCGGAGAAGGCAAAGGCGAGAAGCAAAGAACGGCAGATACAAAGGAAAGGCCAACACGGCCGCCAGACAGAGTTTATACTAGATGCGCCCCTCGCCGCTTCCTCCTCTTTCAAGATTAAACGCGTATCGGCCCACGATACGCCTACTCGATTACAAGCCGCGCACGACCCGAGGACCACCCGCACGGTGGCCGCAGCCCTACACGGGCTCGGCGCGCTTACATGCGCGTTACACAGCACGCCCCCGCAAAGATCCGCCACGGCCCGGGCTCACCGCGGGGCGGGGCCAGGGCTGAAGACGCAGCTGCTGCACATCACATCCTCCGTGGGGACCTGCGGGCGCGCAAGCACGGCAACCGCCATGACGGAGCAGTGGGGCCACCGCCGCGCGGCGCCACATCCCAAGCCGTCGGCCGCTGAAAAGTCGCGCCCACGCCCCACCGACAAGCAAAAACAAGAATTCCTTCTCCACGGCGCGAGCCAGGCGACGGCCCACTTACGGTCCAGGGGCTTCGCAGGCTGGCCCATATAAGGGTTCGACAGCCACCCCAGGGCGACAGAGTCAGGGGCAGCTCGGACGGCCTCATACACAGCCTGGCCCCGCGCAAGCGGGGCCGCCCCTTGCAAAGATCCGGAGGCCAAAGATGGCAGCGAGTAAGGGGATCCCGCGTGGGAAGAGCGCCGAGCCCTCGGGATCTGGGCGGGACGGGACCCGAGCCCCGCCTCGGGCATACCGTGTGTGCTCTTATGAACTGCGCCTCCGGCCCAACCAACCCTAGCGAAACAGGGGCACCGGGCGGTTCACTTGGATTCTCCCGCTAACAAACACCGGATCTAGTCGTGTTCGACACTCGTCGACGATAGCACGACAAAGTCCACCCCTCCTCCCCCGCGGAAGGGAAGCTGAGGTGCGCAAGAAACTGGCGGCCGAGTCCCAATTGTTCCCCCCGTCGCTACAGGGGCTCGGGGGCTTCCCCAAATACGAACCAATTGGAAAACGCCCAAAACCAGTAAACCCCGACGAGCCGACGGGCCTCGGGGGCTCGGCAAAGACGGACTGTCTGTCCACCAAAAAACGCACTAGCCCTCGACGAGTGCCCTCACTGGCCCAAGGCCTCGGGGGGCTACACCGGCGGGTGGAGCTCGCGCGCCCCCCGGAGAGCACGACTCTCGAGACAAGCCTCAAAACCACATCGTGCGAAGCTAAATGCAAGCCTTGAAGGAGTCCCAAACTCCTCCGAAGCCTCGAAATTTACTTGCCAGCCCTGGAAGCCTTCAAGGCCCCGCGGAAAGTATCAATGGCAACCGAAGAAGCACGACCTCAGCCTCCGAACGAGTGCTCCCACTCCATCGAGGCTCGGGGGGCTACTGTCGGGGACAAAATAAGGGCCCCTTAAGGAAAGCCCAACAACGCAAACTTCGGCCCGGCCGAAGCGCCTCCCATTTCCGCTTATCTAAGCCCAAAGTCTGGGAGGCAGCGCCGCGGCCCCGGCCCCGGAGCCTACCCCACCGAGGGTTCGGACGGGCGCCGATTCCCGCCTCGCCCGAGCCCCCAGCCGCAGGGGCCTCGGACGAGCCTCCACTCTCCGTCCCACCCGAGCCCCCGACGGCAGGGCCTCGGACGAAAGCCGCCAGCCTGGCCCCGCCCGAGCCCCCGCAACCGAGTGCCTCGGACGGGACACGCCGCCCAGTCAAAGACCGTACTCACCGATTTGACGATATCCACCACCGCCTCGTGTCAGAGCACTCCATGTTCTCGACGGGGGATGGGCATTGCCCCGTCACGCCCACGCCGGCAATCATGCTTACGTGAGTCTCCACAGTGGAGGCCACGCCCGCCACAAAGGGGGCACCGGTGGCCGCCTAACCCTCCGCCAGTCCCATCGCTGGGACTCCAGACGCCGCCTGCCACGCCAAGGCCACGCCACCGACGCACACCCCTCGTGCGGGGAGTGGACTGGACGCCCATTCCGGCGACCAACAGTCCACCCCGTGAGCCCCTGAGCACGGATGGGCGACTGCGGACGGCGACCGCCCGCGATCGCTCCATCCACTCCCCGTACGGGCGACTGACGAGCCCGAGGCCTCCCGAGCCTCGGCCTCCATGCGGGTCAAAGCTACAGGGCTCGGGCGCCCCTCCGACGCACTCCACCAACTCCAACAGGGACGTCCGCCATTCCCGACAACAAGGGCAAGAAGGCGACGCCGCACGGCCTCGTCACGGTCCGGGGACAGTCAGCCCACGCCGGCCTCGTCCGAGGGAGGATGGAAACCCATGACCCAGCCACGAGCACGGTCGCCTCTTGACAAGGCCCCTGCCTTCCCTGCGGCTATAAAAGGGGAAGGCAGGGGACCCTTAGATGACAGGTTCACACACACGAAAGCCCGATATTGGCACTTCACTCGATCACCACGAGACTTGGGACCCCGCCCCCTCTCTCACCGCTTGTACACCCTACCTACGAGCACTTTAAGCGAGATAATACAAGAACGCCTCCCCCCCCCGGACGTAGGGCCTTCTCTTGCCCGAACCAAGATAAATCCTTGTGTTCATTTTGCACACCATCCGGGGTTGGGAACA
>JADLZL010004618.1:0-76003 GCA_015844335.1 Chrysopogon serrulatus | reverse complement strand
TTCCCAACTGTAACAACCCTCTCCACCATTTGCTGCCCAGCCTTCTCTTGTCTATTACTTTTCTTTTTTGTCCAGTTATGTTTCTATGTCCGTTCCATTCGCTCTCTTTTTTTCTTTTCTCATTTTGTTTTTCTCTTTTTCTTTTCTGTTGCTGTCTGTCCGCGTTTGCTTTGTGATTTTTCGAGCAGGCCTTGGCATAGCGGCACAAGCTTGCACACGCATCCCAGAGCATGCACGGAGAGGCAACTCATGGTGACATGTACTCTCACGCATGAGTGAAAGGAGGCGCGGGCTTCAATAGGAGCAAGAGCAACCACGTGCAACGCATGGCAGCAGTAGCAAGCTTGCAACGATGGACAGTACTACGCGAAGGAGAAAGAGAGGATTTTAGTGGCTAACGAAGCAGCCCCACCATAACGGTTGTTAATGGAGCTGGTGTCAATCTATCCTCTCTTCGCCAACCAAACAAGAAATAGAACCATTCCATTCCTCCAAACAAACACTAAATATAGAATGTTTCAATTTCCAAAATCTAATAGAACCTAATACTAAAAAGATAAAATTTATCTCTTAAATTTGGTTTCGTCTGGCCTTAGTAAACTGTTTTCGCTCACTCACAAATCACACTCAAGACCACCGGTTTCATGATGGGCTCCCATGTGAAACCGACATGAATAAAAGACGCTTCTGAATCCAAATCCAACAGAAAATCCAATGCAAGACGAGGGATAAGAAAAAAAAACCCTCAAACAACATGTGATCTGCAAATCGAATATAATACAACCAGCCAACAAATTGAATCAACACACAGCCTACAGGAATTAAAAAAAAAAACAAGCTTACCGCACACAGAGAAGAGAAACAACAGATCGACGAAGAGAACACTCAATTCGTCGTTCGCGCTGACATGCCGAGTAGAGGTGCCACTGGCCTGCTACCGAGGCACTGCTGAAGCATTGAGTTTTCAAATTACAAATCATCTGGTTATAGATCCTATACTCCGTTGCAACGCACGTCTTTTTCTAGTACTAGTGAGCATGCACGTGCGACACGCACGTGTTTGAAATAGATGTTTTCGTGATGTAGTATTCAGTAAAATTATTCAAAAGAAAGTTCTAGGTCATATAAAAGTCCTTTTTTCTAATCAACAATATATAACGCAACAATTCAATCCATACAATTGTTCATTACTATACAATTGTCCGTTACTTCAATATACAATTCTTCAGTTACGAGATAATGTAGTAATTAGTTAATAACTCAATGGTATAGTATAGAATGCTAAAACAAAATTAATGAATAATTAGTCAATAACTCAATGATAGACCACAGAATACTAAAACCAAATCAATGAATGTCCGTAAATGCTAGTGAATTCATAATCAGCCACGAGAAACTTCCTTTGATATTGGATAGCATCCTACATGAAGAATTTTTAGAACAAAATAACGACCATGACCTTCTAGAAGGAAAATCTCATATTGATATGATAGAATTAACCCAGTAATATGATGAGAATAAAAAGTTTAGAGCATTGTTCCTTAAGCAAAGGAGAATAGATAAAAAAAAGCAATATTAGTAATGAATTACCTTCCAATCCGACACCAACTATTATTAAATTTTATCATTTATCATAGATGAGATGATACTATTAAGTCTGAGTTAGGGTAGTAGACTGCATTATTCCAAGTGATGGGTAGCAGACTCTGTATTATTGATGTCCCCAAATCAGTGAACCCACATAGCATTGATAAGTCGCTGAAATGAATCAAACATATTTGGCTATAATCAAGGATTCTTGAATGCCCAAATCTATAACTTTCATAGCCACTTGCCAAAGCTAGATGAGAAGAAAAAAGTGATAGTGAAGGCATACCAGCATGTTAAGATTGTCATTGCAGGACACCTACACTTTTGAGTGGAACCAAGCGACGATATTTTAACAAAAATGACCAAACTTGATAGAAGGCATATTGTGTATGTATCAATCATGATGAGACCAACTTAACAGCTTGCTTAATCTGTTTATTATAGTTGGAATCTCCAACCAAAAATATAATTTATAGGACAACTAAGATTTAGATTGCTGATCTCGTTAGGTGTCCATTGTTGAATAATCCAGTACCCTTGGTAGTGTTTTGAGACCTCCTGGGGTGCCCCTGCCCCCCGCACCTGATCGGTGGCATAGATGGCTATCAATCAGAAAGGAAGCAAATTTTAGCATACCAACATTAATTTAGGATTGGACTTGAGCACTGAACCTTAATCTCTAAAATTAAGACATAGAACTTGTAACTAATATACATGTAGCTTTGTGATAAATTGATATTATATTGAAGGACTAATGGTACTATATGCAGTCGGACACTCGACCAGCAGGCCTTCTAGCCGGCCAATTAGCCACTCGGTCACTTAGCCATTGTAAATATATTTACTCATCAGACGCTCGGTTACTTTCTAGTCATTAACTTAACCACAAAACCAAGAATAATATATTAGCATCAACCACGTAGCCACTAAGGCATTCTACCATTAAGTCACTCGGTCACTTGTATAATCTATTAAATTAAAGAAGAAAGAAAATAAAGGCAAGAAAAAATAAGGAGATATATAAACATGAGCTTATGCACACAATCATCTAGTAAAATTTGTTTTTAAGATGCAAATTAATTACCTTGTTGCATATTATATATGTGACCACCAGAAGATTTTTTTTTCTTTCAAGACATATCAGAATCAGAATATAGTAGATTCTTCCTCTGCTTCAATCCATAAGGTTGCTTTCAACCAGCAGTAGATCGTTCTTTCTGAAGTCGTCTTGATTGAAATTTGAGATATTCACAGCTATTCCAATCTCAGTAATATAAGTGATTCAACAGATATGAATAACAATGGCAAGAAAGAGTTCATCAAACACATGCAGGGGCAGCACTTTCGTCACGGCTGGGTATCTTGGTAATGAACTGGATGCCCGGAACTCTATTGCTGGGGCCGGGCTGCTCCAGGTCCTTCGAGGTGGATCGGTTTGATGGCTTCCAGGGGTCATGATCTACTTCCTGGACAACGGCATGACGTCCGTGCCATCCGCGAACGGCAACAGCTAGTACTCCTTCACCGATACGTGCGAGCAGGTACTCGGACTCTCGGAGCCACGGAGCCATGGCGGCGGCGCGTTTCCAGGGTTACATAGGAAAGAGATTTCCTTTTTCATGGGTTACGTACAAAGACACGGGTACAGGGCGTGGGTAGGGTTGATATGAGTGAAAAAAAATTCAGCACAAGACATCGACAAGAGAGAAACACGCGTAAACGTTTACAAGTTTACAAACCTGGCCCACTTGTTATATCGCGGTGGATGATTTAGATGCGTCGGATCTGATCTTAATGTAGATCTGATGGACAAGAATTGGGGTGGGTAGGAGAAATCAGGGTGTGAGTTTATTTCTAATTACTTCGCTCTTTTATAATACTAGTGAAAATGCACGTGCGACACGCACGTGTTATATGGCTGCATTAAACGGAAAACTTTGAGATTGCAGGATACACAAATACGAAACAAATATTTTGTTTAACAATCAAATATTGACACTAATGGAATACACATAATATAATTATTTCTTTTTTTGTATTTGAAGATCAATGTGTATCACAATATTATATATATAAACATGTGTGAAGTGAAATTGAACATAATTACATAGCACAAATCTTCATTTAATATTTTATGCACAAGTATATACGTCTCTTATCTTGATAGGCTAAATATCATTAGGTCATTCATATATTCCCAGTAAAACTTGGTCACCTAAAAAATCTTTCACAGTCGATGAATAATAATAAATCTATGTGTAACTATAATTCTTGATTTTTCTAATGAGAAGACCAGGGATAGTATGGTGTCCTAAGAGACCAATGATCAGTTGATCTCATTGTTTTATATCTTTAAATGACATAAATTTATAGACAGTATCTTGACAATTTCATATTTTCCTCATGTAGTCATAGCATCTTTATACCGTTGTCGTATAGTATCTATTTTTCTTCCAAATGATATATTCAGTTGTTTAGAAGGCTTGATGCAGTTTGAGCCAAGACCCAATCATTGCCAAATGATAAAATAATAACTACATTTTTTTTCACCAAGCAAACAACATAAGCCCTTATTTGGTATGAAAAAAGTAGAAAGTAATCTAACATAAAAGATCAGTACATGATCATTTATCAAGTAAAATAGAAATGTTTCATAGCAGCTGCCAAATTTATACATATATATATCCATGTCTTTTGATTGCCTGATGCAGATGCAGTAAGAATCAAGATCTAAATATTGCTAAGAAAAATTTTGTTTTACAGCATAAGAACTATGGCTCTGAACACTTTCAGTGAAGCTGAGAACAATATCAGCTCCCACATAATTGACATAAGATTGATAGTACTGAAACATCAAGAGTCAAAGACTTTGCACAGAGAACTTATGGTTCCTTGTAGTACTCAAACTTTAAAGGTTATAAGCATCTTTGTTCTAAATAAAACAGAGAACGGAAACTTACGGCTCCTATATATGTTCATTAGAAGGAAAAAAAATATTGCCAAATACTTGGTTACAGTATAACCTGTAAAAGCACTGAGAGGCAAACATGTCCATTAAAAAGCAAAGCAAAAATATTAACATCATATATTTACATGCCACTCACGATATTCTTCACCAAAACAGGTTCTACGGGATGAACCACATCCTGCTCTTGGATGGACAACATATATTCAGCTCCATGGCCATGGGTATTCCTCGTTAGGACACATTCAAATATTGATGCCACTGTCGATAAAGCTGGAACAGACAATTTCAAATTTCAGATTAAAAAATAAGATCAAGGTCTCAGTGTGTACATATTTAGTTACAGGTTGCTCGTATATGTCAAGCAAATACTTTTTAGTAACAGTCACCTATACGTAACAGTCACCTATATACAGGTTGCTCATGTAGCCTAAAACTGCAGCAAAAAATATTAGTCACTTGTGCATAGAGAGTTGCCATTGATTAATAAGGGGAAAAAATAAAAGTAAAACTGCATTATTAATCAGCGTGATTGTTTCCAAACCTAGGGTTGAAGATGGGCCCCGCGTATGAGGAACTCAATTAATCAAGGCTCCACTGGCCTGTGCTGAATTGCGTGGTAGCCTAAAAAGAACTACACATTGGGCCATGGGAGATTGTTGTGAAGGACAGCGTGCACCATCGGTGGCAAGCCCTCAAACTAAACATCTACCACCAAGAATTGGGTCATCACCCTTGGTTGGATAGACGCTTGAAAGCAAGAGACACAACCACACCAAGAAAATGTCGGCTCCGGCCAGAGCAAGCCAAAGAACGGAGGTTGAACCGAGAGCCAGACTGTCGAAGGGAATACGAACCTTGATCGTGGACGATGTATGTACTTGAAGACAAAGAGCCCTCACGCTCACATTGGTTGCCCATGCGCCGCACCTTTTGCCGTCGATGAATACGACCATCCCCCTTCTCGCCGCCGCGCCCGGTGGCTACGTGCCCCTGCTCGCCGGGTCCATGCGGGCGCCCGACCGCACCAGGGCGAGGAGGCGTTGCTGCATGCTGCCCGCCCGTGACCACGACAGCCATTGATCTTGAGGAAGAAGATAGGAGCATCGCAGAGATCACGAGGGGGCGTCGGGAAGAAAGCATGAAGATGGAAACAATCATCGACGAAAGGTGATTGATTGCTTGTGTTGAGTAAACGTGATTGAATCGATTCCTTGTTGTCGTTAGGATTAGGATGGAAGGATTCTCAAATTGTCTGGTGTATATGTCGGTTACACAAAGATGGAAGGAGAGGATTGCGTGAGGAAGCCACGGCATGCAATGGGGTGTAGAGCAACTATTCTGAGGGGGGTGTAAGATCTCGCAAACGGACGGCTCATATAATACGTTGTTGAGATCAAACGGTAATCAAGTAGAGAGAGTAAGATCTCGGACGGCGGAGGGCTCGTATTGCACGGTACCAAGATCAGACGGTTATCATAGAGGGAGAGCCCCCTCGAAAAAACTCGTTCTTTTATAGTGTGATGATGATGATAGATAGATAGATAGATAGATAAGCTTATTATTAAATTATTAATTAATTTTGTTAAGTCCATATACCGGGCTAGTGGGCTAGTCCGTGATGACGCAAACCTTGTTCCTCCCCTTTAAGCCTTTGCTTCTTTTGGGCCAGCACAGACCACGGGGTCCGGCCCACAGAATCCATCTCAACCCTCTTTATCCAGCCCAGAAAAGGCAACCAAATCTCTCTCCGTGACGGTGCCGTCCGACGTCACCGTGCAGCCAGTCTGTCACGTGTCGGGGCACCACCCGCACCCGCACGCCGTCGGATCCCCACCCCCACCCCCACTCTTCCCGCAGCGCGGCAGCGGCACCTGCCACCAGCGGCCATGGATCTGCTCCCGCCGCCGACTGACGCCCGGACGCCGGCGGCCCCGGCACCGGGGGTCGGGCCGGGGCTGCGCCGCGGGGTCGGGTTCCGGTCGCTGAAGCTGGTCAGCGTTGCCATGGACGAGACCCTGCCCATCGACCCCGTCGGCGCCACCTACGGCCGCCTCGCCAACGGCCTCACCTACTACGTCCGCTCCAACCCAAAGCCACGCATGCGCGCCGCGCTCTCGCTCGCCGTCAAGGTCGGGTCAGTACTGCTACTCTCGCCGCGCCTCCAGTTTGGCTCCCCTGTTTAACCCCTTGCGCGTTTGCTGACTTTCATGTCGTGCTCATCGCTCGGTTGGTTCGCTCTTAGATCGGTGGTGGAGGAGGAGGACGAGCGCGGTGTGGCGCACATCGTCGAGCACCTCGCCTTCAGTGCCACCTCGCGATATACAAACCACGACATCGTCAAGTTCCTCGAGAGCATCGGGGCTGAGTTTGGTGCCTGCCAGAACGCTCTCACCTCATCGGATGAGACCATCTACGAGCTGCTCGTACCCGTCGACAAGCCAGACCTGCTCTCCCAGGCTATATCTGTCCTCTCTGAGTTCAGCTCAGAGGTGCCTACCCGGTTCCAGATTCTTATTGCTCGCTTTGTTATTGCAATCTCAGCTGATTGATGCCTGAGAGTTCAATGTCTGATTGATGCCTGGAAACTAATGTTGGTTACAAACACCAGGTCCGGGTGTCAGCAGAGGATCTGGAGAAAGAGAGGGGTGCTGTGCTGGAGGAATACAGGGGTGGACGCAATGCAGCAGGGCGGATGCAGGACTCCCACTGGGCACTGTTGTTTGAAGGTTCTAAGGTATTAGCCTCTGTCTTCATATATAAATGAAAAATTCTGTGTGCTGCGATGATATCATTTGTTCCATTATATACCATTTGTTCGTAAATGGAAAATTCTATGTGTTGCGATGACATCACTTGTTCCATCATATACCATTTGTCACAATAGGTTAAGCTTGCATTACTGAAGGCATCCATTTTCCATGGTGGATATGCCTTATGGTGCTTGAATTTGGATTACCTTTTTCTACCTTTTGTGTCACTCTGTTTGGGGTTAAAAATGGTGTATTCTTATTAATTTACTCTTTACCAGTATGCAGAACGCCTGCCGATTGGTACTGAGAAGGTGATACGAACTGTTTCACATGAGACTGTGAAGAGGTTTTATCAGAAGTGGTACCATCTAAGCAATATGGCGGTATTTGCAGTGGGTGATTTCCCTGATACACAGGTTTGGATTATGCACAGCTTTTTCACATGTATCTGTTCGAGAAATAAGAATCTAGAGGTACATATCTGCAATGGTATTTACCATCCTTTATGTTTCATGACTTAAAATTGCAGGCTGTTGTGGAGTTGATAAAGGAGCATTTTGAGCACAAAGCCCCAGCTCCCCACCCTCCTCCAGTTATACCAGAATTTCCAGTTCCATCGCATGAGGAACCTCGCTTTTCATGTTTTGTGGAATCTGAAGCCGCAGGGGTTGTTATTATTTCATATTCTTTTAAACAGATTTGATATATTTTAAGATCAGTTTTCATATAATAATTTACTTTTTTGTTTTCCTTTGTACCAAAAAACAGTCAGCTGTTGTTATCAGCTGCAAGATGCCTGCTGGTGTTATTAAAACAGTAAAGGACTACAGGGATTCACTGGCAGAGTCCATGTTTCATTGTGCGCTAAACCAGAGGCTCTTCAAAATATCTCGTAGAAAGGATCCTCCTTACTTCTCTTGCTCCTCAGCTGCAGATGCTCTCGTCTGTCCAGTTAAGGCTTACATTATGACATCTAGTTGTCGTGAAAGGGGAACAGTTGAAGCTCTTGAGTCCATGCTTCTTGAGGTATTTTTGAACCTTGATCTCTGAAAGAATAAATATAATATCTAGTATTCTTTCGTAGTGTGCATTATTCAAGCTTATGAGTGAATATTCAGTGTAAGTGCCACAAAAGTTGAAAAGACTAAAGAGTGAGAAATTTGGCTCTAAAAGCTTTATAAGGAATGACCAACTATAGGGCATGAATGTTTCATAGCCATGCAGATTCTCAATATCAGATATTAATCATGTCTTTAAGACACAAATGAAAACAGGTCATGTTCCTTAAGAGTAGTTTTCATTCTCAACATCAGATATTAATCATGTCTTAGACTCTTAGTTTGCATCTGTTTAATGCGACAGATGATTCATAATTAGCACATTAACAGGCATATGCAATGTAGACATCTGAATTTAAGGCTGCTGTATAACCACCGCCACTTTCTCCAGTTTCAAAATGGCATTTTGTTTCAAAACATCCTTCTGACAGGATGCTTCTTTAGGTTGCTAGGGTACGGCTCCATGGATTTTCTGACCGTGAGATATCCATTGTACGCGCCCTAATGATGTCAGAGATGGAGTCTGCATATTTGGAGCGTGATCAAATGCAATCAACCAGCTTACGGGATGAATTTTTGCAGGTTTGAAATTTTATAGCTTTTTAATACAAGTAAAATAAAATAAAATTTATGTCTCATATTGCAAATCAAAATATGTACCACCTTCTGAATTTCTGTTTTCAAATGACTTTACTTCAGTAATATTGATTTGTACTAAGTCCAAACTCCACATGTTGGTCGACTATTTAAGTGAAATTTCAGGATCCCCCATCTATACAGCTTCTAAGCACATTAGTGCAATCTGTACTTTTCTTGCAGCACTTTCTTCGTGAGGAACCTGTTGTTGGGATTGAATATGAAGCACAGTTACAAAAGACTCTGCTTCCCCGTAAGCATACCTCTGTGTTGCCTAGTGTAAAAGCTTAGTTGTTAAATTCCTGATGTTATTTACCCTCTCCGTCATAAACCTTTATAACCAATTAATTTCTTATGAATCTACATACCATCACCACAGTTGTTCAGTCATCTATATTTATATATGTTTACTTTCGACCAGATATTTCTTCTGCGGAAGTGGCAAAATTTGCAGAAAACTTTTCAACAGCCAGCAGCTGTGTTATCAAGATAGTTGAACCTCGAGCTCATGCTTCTTTGGAGGATCTGAAAGCAGTTGTCTTGAAAGTCAACAGTCTGGAAGAAGAAAAATCTATTCCTCCATGGGATGAAGAACAAATTCCAGAAGAAATTGTTGCCCAAGCTCCAGAGCCAGGGTATATTTGTCTCCTTCATATGCACTATTTTCATCATTATCTGAATCTACCATCTTCTCATTCTTTGATTCGCATAAATCCTAACTAGCTGTATTGAAACCCAACTTTTCCTTTTGCTGTTTGGGGATTTTATTTTAGTATGTGACTGATGGCCACTATTGTACTTACCAAATTTATTGTAGGACTATAATTGATAAAGTGGAACACCCAGGCATAGGTGCCACTGAGATGATACTTTCAAATGGCATGCGGATTTGTTACAAGTACACTGATTTTCTTGATGACCAGGTTAGTAGTATCTATTAATTTTATGTCAACTTGCAGCCTACTATGTCAGGCATTCCCAGTATTTATTCTGTGGAATCACTTAGTCACTGATATAGACATCTAGAACTAGAATACATTTTGACCAATTTATTCTATGAACATCAACTGCATGCTTCATGCCTGCCATCATTTACTACATGCATGGAATAGATCTGACAGTGCTTAATTCTAAATATTCTGGGATTCTGAGGACTACAACTACATTTGTTGGTCTTGGGATGTTTCTAAATCTGAAGTTGAAAAAAAAAAACTAACTTATGAGGAATTAGGAATTAGGTGGCATTTTATTTAGAAAAAAATAGGCACCCAAATTCACCTTGATGAGGACTTGAATCTAGTGGTCTGGGCATGCATCCACATCCTCAACCAACTGAGCTAGCTCAGCTTATTAAATCTAAAGTTTAAATATGATGATATGTTGTTAGAATGAAATATATGCATCTAATAATAATAATATAAAAAATATAGTTTCTCATTTTTTTATGATGAGTGAACAGAGGGAAGTAGTTTGTGTCTGCCCTAAAAACAGCCTGCATGTTCGTTTGCATAATCATATGAATCAATTGTATTTGCACATTGAACAATTGTTTCACAGGAACTAAATTTATGCATATTGACAAAAGCAAACTACAACAGGTCTTTTTTAGATGTATAACTAATTGTGCCAAGCTTTTCCTTGTTCTTTGAAGCTCTCAAGGCATTTTATTTTTTATGCTTGAGCTATACTGAAGAAAAGATCAAATAAGTGACCTGTACATGAAAATTAGAAAGGAAGAGACATACTATTCAATATAGACGGGAAGGGAATAGTTTCATGAATATAGACGGTGTCGTGGGCATGCAGTATCTGACTGCATGTATAGATAATTCACACATTTATTGTAGGAACAACAATTTACCCTGTCTTTTTCAATATTTTTCGACCAAGTTCACTGTCCTTTAGTTAAAGAAAACTGCATCTGATACTGTCATTTTTAACTTCAATTGGTCTGTTCTGGTCTATTATTGTGAAAGGGCATCTTTAAATCAGGAAATTAGTTCATCTGTTGTGTTACATGCAATTTTTAAGTCATCCTTAAGGTATCATTTGTTCTCCTAATGCATTCTATTATTATAGTAAATTTCAAGTATTGTTTTCCATGGGTCATTTATAATTTTGTTCAGAGAGGCACATTTACAATTTTGCTTCTGCCGCAGTATTTAGTGATATACTTCATGTGTTTATATATGCATATTGTTTATTTTCAGGTTGTTTTTACTGGCTTTGCCTATGGTGGTCTGTCAGAATTATCTGAAGCTGAGTATACTTCATGCTCAATGGGTTCGACCATAGCAGGAGAAATTGGCACTTTTGGCTACAGACCTTCTGTCTTGATGGACATGCTTGCTGGCAAGAGAGCTGAAGTTGGTACAAAAGTGGGGGCCTACATGAGAACATTTTCTGGCGATTGCTCACCTTCAGATCTTGAGACAGCTTTGCAGGTATGCTTCTGTTAAAGCATTTCTTAGATACATGCTCAATTCAACACAAAGAAACACAGTTTGCCTATAGCGATAACAACACCTGTTTCTTGTTTTCATCAAAATGTGGACCTATGCTTATACTTGACTCGGACAGCTTGTTTATCAACTATTTACAACAAATGTGGAGCCAAGGGAGGAAGAAGTAAAAATAGTGATGCAAATGGCAGAGGAAGCAATCTATGCTCAAGAGCGTGATCCTTACACTGCATTCGCGAATCGTGTTCGTGAAATAAATTATGGGAACTCATACTTTTTTAAGGTAACTGGGTAAAACTTTACTCAGTTTTTTTGGTCATATCATATCCTAGAAATTTACTTAAGTTCTATATAATGCAGCCAATCAGAATAAGTGACCTGAAGAAGGTGGATCCAATCAGAGCATGTGAATATTTCAACAATTGTTTCAAGGATCCATCAGCTTTTACGGTGGTAATAGTTGGAAAAATAGACCCAGCTATCTCACTTCCACTGGTTCTGCAGTACTTGGTATGTTCTGTTCCTTTTCTTATTGGCTGAAACAATGAAGCAACACTTAATAATAATGCTCATTAACTCAACTTTTTGTAGGGTGGAATACCTAAGTTACAGGATGCTACTCAGCCACTTAGTCGTGATGATCTAAGAGGATTGCCATTCAAGTTTCCTGCAACCATCATTAGGTACTCCAGTGTTCTGTTTTGTATTTATATGCTTTGAAATACTTATCTGTATATGTTTGTGTCATACATGCACATCCTAAGCTGAGCAAGCAATCTCTTTCTTTTCCCTGAATTATGCCTTTTTGATTACTGAATCTTAGTGTACACTTTGTTTCCAGAGAAATTGTCCGCAGCCCTATGGTTGAAGCACAGTGCTTTGTACAACTAGCATTTCCTGTTGTTCTTAAGAACACAATGATGGTGAGTACTGACTATAGCAACCGAAACAGTCTCATTTTTACTGTTAATGATGAAGTGTTGTATCTCCTATCTTAAGGTATTATATTCTTCTGTTTGTGTAGACAGAAGATATTCACTATGTTGGGTTTCTTAGTAAACTTCTGGAAACGAAAATCATGCAAGTACTTCGCTTCAAATATGGGCAGGTTAGGAATATCAATTATATGCAAATCCAGATTGGGAATTCCTTAAACTTGGAGTTTAGAATCTGTGTTTCCTTAAATGAATCCTCATGTCATGCAGATCTATTCAGTTAACGTAGCTGTCTTCTTGGGTGGCAACAAACCCTCAAGAACTGGAGATGTTCGTGGAGACATAAGCGTGAATTTCTCATGTGATCCAGACATATCATCTAAACTGGTATGTCACATCAAGTCATTACATTTTGGAATACGTGTATCCAATTGTTCTTTTATGCAGCTTGAGTTTACTAACTCAGAATTTCTTCAGGTTGATTTTGTTCTGGAGGAGATATCATACCTACAGGTGGAAGGTCCTTCTGAAGAAGATGTATCGACCATCCTCGAAATTGAACAAAGAGCTCATGAAAATGGACTACAGGTTTAGTTGAATCTGTAATGCTCCAATTAGTGCTGATGCACATAGGTAGTTATTACTTTAGTTACAGCTCTTTGCATCTTTTACAAATTGCAGGAGAATTACTTCTGGTTGGATCGTATTCTGCGGAGCTATCAATCAAGGCTTTTTTCTGGAGATATTGGATCCACCTTTGCGGTAATACTGATTTTCTTTTTTCTGTTATAGTGCTCGAGTATGTGTACTTCATTTTCCTGCTGACTTTTCAGTGGAAGGCAGCAAATATTCATCAGCGGATCCATATGCTTATAGCTTTTTAACTGCAATTACAAGCAATGCTGTTGACTGTTACACATGCTTGGTGATCTGCCATTTTGTTTTACGATGAGCTTCACATTTGAAATGTTGCTCCTTTGTTTTCCTTTGTGCAGTTCCAAGAAGAGGGGCGCATAAAGGTTAGGGATGCTTTGACACCACAGACTATGCAATCGGCCTTGCAAAGAGTTATACCTTTCCCTTGCAGAAATCAGTACACTGTGGTTATTCTTATGCCAAAGTCATCCTGTTGGGCATCAGTGAAGTCAATGCTTAGCTGGAGCTCTAATGGGGTTAGCAGAGATGCTAAGGTTCGAATAAAAGTTTTCATTTATTTTGCTACATCCTATTCTCTTTTCAGCATGCTGAACCTGAGAACCACTACCTTGCAGATTCTTGCTGGCATGGCTGGTGCACTGGTGTTGGCAGTGAGTTTGTGGAGATACTCTCGTAGTGCACTAAAATCATAGTGTCTGATACAACTGACCATTTTTTTGGGACTTCCAGTCAGATCTGAAATGGATCAGATTAGGAACTGATATACGAGCTGTCAATAGATATTTGTTGTACCTGAGCACCTACCTGGTGTTTGGAGATTTGGTAACAAAAGAGGTCATACTAAAACAAAATTGGTAGCTAACAGATTTGTTGCCGCATGTGTGCGTGTAGTCCTGTAATCTCATTCGTTGTACCACCGCGCATGTGCATTAGTCGTCGGTGTATAATAATGGCTACCCTCCCATTTGATTTCATATAGGCAGGACTGAAGTAGTGGCAACTGTGGTAGAATGATGGAAACAGGAAACCCAACATTGTAGATCGCTTTACTGGAACCATTTCTGTGGACGGCTTTGTATCTGTACTTGTTTCTAATGACTCAGAATGAGGGGGAAAAATAGAGAATGAGCAGGAAATGGATATTTCTTTCTGCTGCTTCGTTCGTTTTCATTCATATTGGCTACAATAGCGTCCGATCATGGGCAGGCGTCTTGATTTTGCCAGAACGTATATTGTGCTGTCCGTGGTGGTTTTATTTCTCGCTGATTCGTTTCCGGAGCCAACATACTACTTCCAACATGCTACTTTTGTCTTGAATATTGCAACTTCTAGAATCCGTGCTAGTTAAATTTTTTTTAACTTTGATTAACTTTATAGAAAAAATTATCAATATCTATGACATAAAATATATATCTTATGAAAATACATTGTATGATGAATCTAATGGTACCAATTTGGTACCATATATTTTAGTGTTTTTTTTTAGAAATTTGGTTAAAGTTTAAAAATTTTGACTCAAGATAACTCCAGAAGTACTCAGGGACAGAGGGAGAAGATGGTTAGCTTGAGGCAGGTGAATCTGACGGCTACGATGTTGTGAATGTGATTGCAAACATATGCATGACTGGTGTACAGTGAGTTAGTGTACACCTGTACTGTTCGTGTGCATTATTTGAGGAGTTGAGCCGAGCCGGAACGTGCAGTCTCATCCAAAACTACAGTAAAATGGCCGCAAAGTCCAGCATCTGATTTGTACCCCTTCGCCAAAAAAAATGACACGTGGGAACAGCACGAGCCCTCACGTACAAGTTTCGGATAAAGGAGCAGGATGCGGGGCCCTTTGACTGTCCCACGAGCCGCGCCGACCAAACCACACCGCACCGGCGTCCCCACCCACGGCACGACGGAGTACGTACGGAGAAAGAAGAATCCCTCTAGAGTCTAGACTTCTCTGCAGCCCCAGCGAGGCCAAAAGAGGAGGAGAGCAGCGGAGGCAGGCAGGCAAGCAAAGCAATCACCCCCACCACCTATATACGCGCCCCGCGCCGCCCCACTAGGAGGAGTCGCAAGGAGTCCAGAGTCCGGAAGCCGACAAGACGAGAGCAAATCGAAGCAGGACACGGCTGCTGGCCGCCGCATTCGGTCGGGGGAGGAGGAGGCGCACGAGGAGCCATGGCCTGCTTGCACGATCACAGCTGCGAGGATCACAACTGCGCCGCCGACTGGTCGCTCGACAACCACATCGACGTCCCCAAGGTCCTGTAATCCCCCATTCCTTCTCACCAGCTGTTGTGCCAGATTGATTCGCAACTGCCTTTGTTTTCGATGGCATCGTAAGATTCCGTTGGTACCACGCGTCGTATCGGATTGTGCGATAGTATTATACAGTACAATAGGCGGTGAATAAGGATTTAGGGCGGCGGCTTACCGCTTCTACCCCTTCTCGTGCGCGCAGGTGGTGGCTCTGAATGAATCTGTGCCCGGGAGCGTCAAGTCCGTCTTCAAGCCGTGGGAGCAGCGCCTCGACACCTCGGGGGTATGTACCGATGCAGCCACATGCCCACGTTGCCTTAATTTTTTTTAATGGAAATCTAGGGTTCACCGGCGCAGTAAGGAGATGCAGAATGTGTTGTAATGATCTTTTCTTCCTTTATCGAGAATGCATCTTGTTGTGATCGAAAATCTCCTCCAGAACGAAGGCATATCTAGTGAATTGTCATCAATTCGTCATCTGTGAAATTTAAGAATTTTATGGATTAGCTGTCCCTGCCACAATTCTGATGTTACACTCAAAGAATTTATAGTTGCCAACTTTCCTTCAAAGTTTTGTATGTCTTTTGACTTGTAACTATTTATGATTCTATTCGTATACAAGGATTACCCCTTTTTAAGGGGGTAAAATGTGTGTAAAGCTTTAACGAGAGTAGCCATATGAGACTCAGAATCGGATACCACTCATCCAGGATTGTTCTACAAACATACCACTGCACGAGCATGGGTACTATTTAGCGCTGGTTAGTGTCTCCATTTGGTCCATGTAGCATTGCAGCATCCGATTGTGCATGGATGACATAGATCTGCCCAAGATGCTTGGCAACCGTTAATTTCTCTCTTCTCAATTTTTGTCACTGCAGCTACACAGCCAGCCAGGGGCTCCCAGCATCGCCCTTCACAGCTAGTACTGCCATGCCTCGCTATAGAGGCCTATTCTCCTTGTCTTGTCTCCTGCTTCATGCTACCTCCGCGTCTTCCTCCCCTCTCTGTCTCCATGTCCATCCTTCTTGCTAGCTGTCGTACTCATGGATGGTGGGGCCTGACCTACCATGGCAGCCATGGCCATGCAGGAGTGGGTTACACAGTGCCAGGGTGGCGACATTGTCCCTTGGTGAGGCTGCACTGTGCTCGCCAAAGATCACATACTAGATCCAGAATATGCAGAGAAAATTAGTTGGGCGCCTTGCGTGAATTGAGTGGCTGCAGAGTGAATCAAGCTTACAATTGATTCTGTTGGTGGCTCCTTCATGATTGCTTGATGCTCTAGAATGCGAGATTGACAGCATGGTATGAAGTGAAGGTGGGAACTTGGAGCTTGGTTTTAACTGCTGTGGGAAGTGGAGGAAGGAGGAAGGAGGAAGGGAAGGAGTGGTATCACAGAGGAAAACCATAGTAAAGTAGGCTTGGAGAGTGGTATTTTTTCAAAACGGTTCGGGAAAACTGTTATACAAGCAAGTTTCCCTTTTGTATTTATATAATTAGTGATTTTTCAGTTCAGCTCCTTTTCTTAAGTTCCTGATCATTGGTAAAATCTCCATTCTCATGAGCATTCTTGCTGCACCAGGGTTTTCTGGAGAGCAATGAGGGTGACCCTGAGCTACTTATTTTCATCCCGTAAGTAGCTGAAGTCACTTGCTCGTTTAAAATATATACACATGCTTCCCAGTTGTTACTTGTTTTCCTTTATTTTATTTATTTTCAAAGAGTAATTCTAAGTTGCTTCATGACTTCTAGTTGAAGTATAGCAACGTGATGAAGTTTTTTTTTTTAATAATTTCCTCAAACATAAGATTGCCTGAGGTAGTATTCAGTTTACGAACAATGTGGAGTTTCAGGAACAAGTATATTTATTATATGGAATAGTTTATTGGTTTTTTGCCCTTTTGTATTGTGATTGTTCTTAACAGACAACATTTCACTCCAGGGCAGTGCTCAAACATGTTGTACTTATCAAAATTTATTCTCCTTGCTCGCTTATTTTAGTCTTTTGGTGGTTCGATACTCAGCATTAATACTAGTAATACTTCTTTCAGAGGTTTTAATACCCACATACCCAGAAATAATTTGTTGAAATAATGTCTGCAGAACACATGTCAATCTGTACTTTCAAGACTTCTAATTATGTCCTTTTTGCATATCGTTCCATCAATTTTGTGAAATATCCTAATTCCTAAGGAAACGAGAATGTTTCTTTTTAGTGTGTGTATGAACCCCCTTAAAGCATCAGGACTATGTTAAGTTGATATCGCATGCCCTTGCAGAATTTTCTTCTTCAGTCTGTATGTACAATTGCATTGAATTCGTGACCTGCATGAATTTCTGTATGTTGATATTTCACTTTTGGTGGAATATATCCTTATTTGGTTCAGAGCTAAGAAATAACATTCTCTTCTTTTGTCTGTAATTCTTATCCAAAAAAATGTTAAACATGTGTAATCATGTTTTCCTGTTGGTTGTAGGTTTACATCAGATGTTAAGATCAAGAGCATTTCTGTTGTTGGTGGTGCTGATGGAACAAGCCCGTCAAGAATGAGAGCGTTAGTTTTAGAGATATAGTTTTTCTTTTCCTTGTCCTTCTCTTTCTCATGGCATGATATTTATGAAGATTACCTTGATATGATCCAGGTTTATCAATAGAGAAGGCATTGACTTCTCCGATGCTCAAAACATGCAGCCTGTGCAGGTATGTATTCATTTTTTTTTCCTTATCAGTGCCATAAGTGGAAACTCCACTTTAATGATGTACATTTCTCCTAGGAATGGGAATTAGCGGAGAACCTGCAAGGAGCTCTTGAGTACCAAACAAGGTATGTTCTGTTTCTGTAATTGTTCATCACTTCATCAAGTGTCCTTTGGTTTTGAATACAAATAAATATTTTCTGTTAAATCACGTTCTTAGAGCTTCAAATGTCTTTCTGAACATATGTTCCATGTGATAAACACTCATAAAGCTTGTGATAGACTCAAATTCATTAGATTTTTGCCCTGATCGTGTGTAAATTAATAGACATTTTGCATGTGGGTACTGGACTACTCTAGGTCACTTTTGTTTTTTCTCTGTCTACTGAATGTCTTGCAACTAGTCCCTCTATTTTTTATTACATGTCGTATTAGCTTTGTCCAAGTCAAAACGTTTGTATCTTTGACCATTGATCTCAAAAAAAAGTATATGAATTCATGGCATAAGTTTTATGTTTTTAGATTCACTATGAGATACTTCCATAATATATAATTTATTTATTGTGAAATAGAAAGATTTTTAAAATGGATGATCAAAATTATGTTTGACCTAGGACAAAGCTAATGTGATATGTAAAAAGAAGCCGGAGGGAGTAGTTTGCTCTTAAGTTCTTCTCTCTCTCTCTCTCTCTCTCTCTCTTTTTTGGATAAAAGCTCTTAAGTTCTCTTTGTAGTACACGGAAAAATTTCTCATTTGCTCTTCATACCTTTCTCCCCTGTTTCTCAGATATTCAAGGTTCCAAGGTGTGGCTAACCTAACTCTGCATTTCTCTGACAACTTTGGTGGTGATACAACTAAGATTTATTACATTGGACTACGTGGTGAAGCCACTCAGGTACTTAAGTTTATTTATGTATATATAATAATAAAGAAAAAAAAAACATAGTGGAACGCTATACTGATTCTTGATTGCTTTATACTGCTTGCCCCAGAACAAAAGGGATGTAGTTGCAACAATTGTATATGAAGTCATGCCCAATCCTTCCGACCACAAGTAAGCTTTATTATAATATTTGTGCTACTTAATGTTTCACATCAAGTCTCCTAGTGTTGATTATAGTACAGTTGCATAAGGAAATTTCATGCCTTATAATGTTGTATGACCTAAGTAGTTTCTCAGGAAGTGTTCAAGTTAGTGAGGTGCCACAGAATAGAATAGAAGGTTCTTAGGTCCTATAAAATTGTTCCAGTCTTCCAGAAAGCAGGCCTCTATGTGGTAGGTGGAGCTGCTGGTTCCTTTCTAATCCTAATTTCCATATTGTCAAATCAACCTGCACCATTTGACTATGCTACTTCCTCTGTTCCAAATTACAGTTCGCTTTGGTTTTTGTCCTAAGTCAAATTGCTTTAACTTCGGCCAAGTTTTATTTCCTTAAATTATCCATGTGCATTTATTTGAACTTCAATAAGTTCATATTGTTCGAAGTATTTGCCAAAGTTGGAGATGTTTAACCTAGGACCAATCTAAAGTTAACTATAATTTGGAATCGATTGAGTAACATTTAAACTGGGAGTTTACAAAGGGAATAAATGATCATCTTTGACTCATCTAACTGCTGAGTGCTAGCTATAAGGATAGTTTAATGAAATAGATTTGCTTCACTCATTGTTTACAAGTGATAACACTTTAGTTTGCCGTGCTGGCAACTGAGGCCAGGTTTGATCCCATTTCTCTCTTCCGTGCAGAACAAAATCTGAGAATGGAGGAGGTTTCTCACATGTCGAGTAAGCATCATACAAGGTGAGCCATATCTGTTGTTCCAAAGCATATAAGTTGAATTTCGCGGCTGATGATACTAGCTTGCTTTCTTTTTCTCATTTCTGTTTATTTTCTAACAGGGTATGCATCCTCAGCAGAGCTTGAGAAGCAGAAGCTGGGTACTGCGTTGCCTGAAGGCAAATTTGACCTCGCTTCCCATCAATCAGTCAATAAGATAAATGGGTAATCCCAGTTGGTAGACTGTTAGCTTGACTTCTGAGCACAGAACTCTGTACCTGTGGACGCTGTAACTGGTTTGCTAATGCTATCATCAGAGTTGGTCTTTTGCGTTGTCATCTTATTCCTGGTAGCTTTATTCATTCCATTTTCCTGAAGCGGTACCGTAGCTATTTCTCCAGTGTGATCGTGCAAACTCTTGCGGAAGCTGGATGGCATTGAAATCCAATACAAGTGCTAGGTATCGCGCTTGTGCCTGTACGTGGGCGTTCACCTATTAGTGGAACACGTGATGTCGATGTGTGCCACGTAATATTTGATGCATTTGAATTTGCAGCTAGTACAAGAACCAACAGCTTTAAAACAAACTAACTAACACAAATTTTGTTTTTTCAAGAATTACAACGCAATGAAAGTACGTTTGGGAAATACATTTCCATCAAAGGCGTGAAGAAAAGATGACGCGAACCCCTCAGATCCCACATGGCTCAATAATTTTAGATAGGCGCTTACTTAGGTTAGTTTATAGTTTAATTCTAGTTCATTCAATTTGTTTCGTTAGATCGGTTTGCTTTATTAATTTCATTCCAATTGTAAGCACTGTTTATTTAAAAAACAGGTCTATTGTAAACGGTTTCACTAACATAACTCCTTAAATCATGGTTTTACCTAAGAACAGTGGTTTTACAATACTTTCCTCCGTCTCAAAATAAGTCTCGTTTTTTATTTTTGTGTCACAAGTTTAACTCGATTTATAAAAAAATACGTGTAATATTTATATATCTAAATAAATTTGTTAAAAAACAAGATTCAAAGATCTTTCCGATGATACTAATCTCTACTCCTAAAAAGCTAAAACGGCATCGTTCACAAAGACTCCCATCGCCCCGCCCGCTCCATCGCCCCGCGCTCCCATCGCCCGACAGCCATTCAAGGCCGCCCCCACACCTTTTTTTCAGTTCCCTCGATGCGCACGCACAAATTGACTCCCCAAGAGCCCAAAGACCAAAGACCCCCTCCCGTATAGTAGTAGTAGTGTAGTAGTAGTAGACCACCACGCGCTACTCTAGGCTCCTGCTGCTTGGCTTCCGCTGGCTGCTGCTCTCACTGGCCCATGGGTCATGATGAAATCCACCCAACTCACCCGTGCTAAGGCTATCCGCACTCATTATCCTTTAAATCGATCCTCTATAAGGAATATTCTGTCCCAGTCAGCGAGATTCTCTTCTCTATATCACTTTCTCCCGCACTCATTCATCCTTTATACTTCTACTCTACATCACGTGGGCCCCACACATCACCTTTTTTTTTCTTTTTTCCTTCCTCCCTCCCCATTCTCTCTCTCTCTCTCTCTATCTCTCACCCGACCCGGCCCAGGGGGAGCGCAGGGCAAGCCGCCGGCAAGCTTGCTGCGGGCGGCACGCGGGCCGGGCGAAGAGAGAGCGGCCATGGCGAAGCGGCCGTCCCGGGCGGAGATGACCGTGACGGCGGCCCTAGGCGCCCGGGCGGGCGGCGGCCTCGGCGCGCCCGTGCACCCCGCGCAGCGGCGGCCTCGGCGCGCGGCCTGGGCGTTCGCACGGCAGGCGGCCACTGGCGCCCGTGCGGCGTGACCTCGGCGTCTTCTCCGGCGACCGGCCTCCTCCCTCTCCGGCGAGCAAGCGAGCACCAACGCTGCGGCGCAGCGGCTTCCGCCCGGCCTTGCCAGCGAAGCGGCGGGCGGCCAGGCGGCTCCGGCGGCAGCCGCCCGCAGGCGGCGCCGCGGCGTGGCGCACGGCGTGAGCGTTCTTCGGGCGGTGCGCGGGCGAGACGCTTGGCCTTAGCGGCCGGCCCGACCAGCGGCGCAGCCGACCCAGCGAATGCCGACCCGTCAGCGGCAGCGCGCGGAGGCGCGGGCGGCACGGCGACGCCTCCCCTCTCCTCCCACACGCCCGCGCGGGGACCCCGCGCTTGGCCCCACGCAGGCGTTCAACGCTAAGCGCTTCTCGCGCCAAGTCTGGCGGGCTGCGAGCGAGATTCCGAGCGCCGGGTAGATATCCCGGACGCCGCTGCGGCGACTTCGGTCCGCCAACTGCCTTCCGGATGTGTTTCCCGGAGCCCGGTGCAGATAGTCTAAGGAGGCGTAGTCCCTCCGCATGTTAATGAAAATTATAAAATACGTGGATATAAAATTATAGATAGAAAACCAAACAATAAAAGGAGGCTAAACCCAACTCTCTTCATTTTAAATTCTAAGATATTTTGGCTTTCTAGATACGTAAAACCAATATATCTAGAAAACCAAACAATAAAAGGTGTTTAGCCTCCTGTAAACTTCTTCTTATTAATATCATGCTGGTAGACCAGATCTTTTTAAAAAGGATATAAATTTTTGACAGTTTTATGGTAATTCAAACAAGTTTTTCTAGGCCGTGTCGTTCTTCACATGGTCCTACCTTGATAATATTAAATCCCAAGCCGCTTGTTGTCTTTTGCAAGCGAATCAAATTTTAATTGCTTACTATTGTAAATAAAAAACAATTTTTAATCTAAGTGAGTCCTGAATTCTATAATACTTATCTAAACAGATAATCGAGAATGACATAATTAAAATCTAATTAGAGTGCTTAACTTGATGAAAAATGAAAATTATTGGGAAATTCATTGAGTACATGCCTTGCTTTGCGATGGGAATTAAAATCCGCTGCATGGCTAGCTCACTAGGCTCTAGGCACCTTGGGACAAAGGACTACTTGAGTGGAGGATGCCAGGACGAGAAGAGGCAGAAGTCTTCGATGCACAGTGCATGGCAGTAGATGAGTGGATTGGCGTGCTGTATACAAGCGTTATACTCCCTCCGTCCCCATATTAGATGACGTTATGGGATGCGTTAAACTTTCTCAACTTTGACTAGATTTATAGAAAAAACGTGTAACATTTTCATCTCCAAATAAATTTGTTAAAAAAAAACTAGACTTAAAATCTTTCCAATGATACTAATTACTTAGCATAAATATTTATATATTTTAATATATAATTGCTGTATTTTGAAAATGTTGACTTCTCGGGTGCAGGGAGTAGGAAGCAATGATTTTGTTTCCCCGGGTTCATGGTACTGGTGCAGTGCTGGGTTCATCAGTTGGACCTCTGGGTGCGTGACTTTGGTTTTGGGGGTGCAAACACGGTGGAGAATTAGTGCTAATAATTAATTTTTCTGTTTTTCCTCTGGGTGTGGCTGCACCCACGAGCGCCAACGTGCGACTCCGCCTGCCTGCATGACGGCGTAGCAGTTCAGTGGTGGCGGGCACCAGCGCCGGCGCCGGCGCCTGCTGCAGATCGTGCTTGAGCGCATCGGCGGAGGAGTTCGCCGGCCTACATCATTGCCGTGTACCGCCGCCGGCGCCTGTACCGGCTCCTGCTGCAGGTTGTGATTGAGCGAATCGGCAGAGGAGTTGGTCGGCCTGCAGCATTGCCGTGTACAGTATGCCCTTGCGGGCATCGTGGACCAGGCCCACGACCACGAGCAGAGTGCTGTGCACCACGAGTCCACAACTTGCTACGACGCCATGCGATCGATCATGCCAAATTACATGAGTCCACGACCAGCAGCTCCGACACCCTGTGATCCATCATGCCAGCGACACGTACGCAAGCATAAGTTTAGGCTCCATGCACGCACGCGGAAACTCTAGCAGGCAGCGTGTAGCCGTGCGCAGTATTGTAGTATACATGCTCGCAACAAAAGAATGACCAAGAAAGCAAAGCTGCAGACACAAACTTTTTGCTTGCATTGAGGGGAGAAGAGAGCGGGGGAAAGGCGTACAGTAAGGGCGTGTTTGGTTCCCTTCTCCACCTAGGCAGGCCAGCTCCAGGTAGCCAGGCTGCACTTAGCCAGGCTTGGTGCACGCAGGAAGGGATGTTTGGTTGGCTACATGAGGTGAACCAGCCGACGAGAGGTCGTGTTTGGTTGCCTGCATGATCTTCAACATTTGAATTACCAGATGCAGGCATGGTTGTTTGGTTGGTTGCATACAACAAGTTCAAGTTACCTCCTGCATCTAGTGGTAACAATACCACCCACTATTCTAGATACATCATATGCTACTACATCAGCTTCCAAATGAGAAAACCAAGCCCTAAGGCGGTAACTAGCAGTATTACAAGTACTAATGCAACACTGCATTTGGGAAAATGACCATGTCCACAATTGTCAAGCACAGGTGGATTATTAAGAGGTTGGAGTAGAGGTTGGTTGTCAGGAAGATAACCATAGAAAGCTTGCCAAGCCTCATTTCTTGTGTTGTATTTTTTGTAGCAGTTGCCCTTGAAACCATCAACTTGAGCATGTGTCTCGGCCCAGGAAGAGTACACACCAGGTTGCTTACCAACATGAACAACATACCAAGGCATAGCTGTATAAATAAGAAGTGTAGGAAAAAAAGCATGTGCTCAGATTCATGATAAAGCATCATAGGCAACGGGCATGTGCTCAGATTACAGGAAACAAGCATCACTGGCAATGGGCATCTGCTCAGTTTTAAGAACAAGCTTCACAGGCAATGAACAAGTGCTCAGTGAAAGGTAAAGGCATCATAGGCAAATGAACATGTGCTCAGACCAAAGAAAAAGCATCATAGGCAATGAACTAGTTCTCAGAATGAAATAACATGCACAATCCAAGTGCCAAAATAAGTTTCGCATCATTGGCAATGGGTTGTTGGTCATATTGCCCTAAGTCTCAAATTACTCCACCAGCTAGGTTGATCTAGGGAGCAGGTGCACGGCTATATAAGACACTAACTATATGTTAGTGCTAGTAAGAAAAGCAGATGAACTGCACAAAAGAATAGGTCAGCCTCCACTACACAACCACCACCGTTTGTTAGTCAGGCACAAAAGAAGCCTCCACTGCACACCACAGGGTACCACCAGAACTACACAAAAGGATCAACCTCAAGCTGCCAGGCCACCTCACACATAGAAGTGCTTTGCCAAATGGCCCCTCAGCCACAGCACCTTGTGTGCATCAGACCACTGAACAAAAGAAGTGCCAAGTGCCTTGTGGTCCAGCAAGTGACCATAAGCAAACATGAGGGCTTCTTCAGTGAAGCCTGGAATGAACATGATAGCCCCATACAGCTCAGGGTGGCAGTCCTCAACCTTGGTCTCCCTGATAGCATTAGCAACATCTTTCACTGCCTCTGACATCCCACCCAGCACTACAATATCCTCATCTGACAGCAGGGACCTCTTCCTCTTGTTACCAGCACTCACCTCATTCTTCATTGTAGCCTCAAGAGTGTCAGTGTTGCCACTTTGCAGGATCTCAGTTGCATTAGTCTTGTGGGAGCTCTCAGCCACATCAGAAGGTGTGCCAAGTGGCTCATTGGATCCCATAGCCCACTTCCCTGTTGCCTGACCATTGGCAAAGATCAACATCATCTCTTTGTAGTTCTGGATGGGCTTGTTGAGCAATGGAGCATCATTGGGGTGGTCCTGAAAATAAACAAGCTAGTGAGATATGATAGCAATAGTCAATAATATTGCCCATAACCTCAATGTATAGGTTGCAGGTTACATACCTTGGTGTGACCAATGTAGTGCTCCTCCTCAAGAACAATCATGCAGCTGTCCTCATCCCATTGAGCTCCACTGAGATCCCTAAGCTTGGACAGCTTCACCCACCTCAGATCATTGCTATTGCCATTGCCTCAGCAACAGTGTAGTATCACAAGAAAATAAACATCATTGCTATTGCCATTGCCTCAGATCAAATGTAGTATCACTGAAAAATAAACCTCATTGCTATTGGCCAGTGCCTCAGAAAAAGTGTAGCATCATAGAAAACTTGTTGTCATTGCAAATGCCCAAATGCCTCAGACCAAGTTCAATATCAAATGATAGCAATTGTCCAGAATGAAAAGAGTTACAGAACAAATTCGACATACAAAATAACTAGATCCTAGAAAGACCCCTATTAGCCCACATGTGATTAGCCCATTCATCCCTCTTTGCAGCCCATGCAAAGATTGTCATCGATATGAGCAGGGATGGAGATGAGTATTGGTGTCATTTGGTACCCAAGAGAACTCTTCAGGAATGACCTCATCAGCACCAAAACTAAGAATCCAGTTATGCAAAATGCAACATGCAATCACTAGCTTGACCTGTGTCCTAAACCTATGGAATGGTTTGTTGGTATCAATGATACGAAAACGTCCCTTCAAACCACCAAATGCCCTTTCCACAGTGACTCTCAAGCTGGAGTGCCTCAAATTATACAGCTCTTTGGGGTTGGTTGGGTAGT
Organism: Chrysopogon serrulatus; assembly: GCA_015844335.1. Lineage (NCBI taxonomy): Eukaryota > Viridiplantae > Streptophyta > Magnoliopsida > Poales > Poaceae > Chrysopogon > Chrysopogon serrulatus. Next base: position 49,714 of record JADLZL010004618.1, on the reverse strand, counting down.
TCCTATTGCCATATTCCTTTAGATGGTACCTAACACCACGATATGGAGGAAGAAATCCAGGCCGACAAGCATATCCAGCATCTACTAAGTAGAACTTGCCTAAAATAAATATGTAAGTTGGTTAGCTAAATCATTTTATGACAACTACATCTAATTCTTATGTCAAAATTACATTTTATTACCTGGTTCAACCCTTAACCCATCCTCTCTCTACAATGCATCAGCAAGAATTGTGGCATCATGAGCAGAACCCTCCCAACCAACTAGGACATATGTGAATTTCAAGTCAAAGCTAACTGCAGCTAAGACATTTTGTGTGGGGGCATTCTTTCTACCCCTAAATGCTGCTTGCATCTTGGCTGGAACCTTGGCATACACATGAGTCCCATCAATGGCCCCAACACAATCCTACAGGACACCAATCCATTCATAGTAAATTAATATGGCTTATGCAGCAACATCCTAGCACCTATATGACAGGTTTTTTACCTTAAAGTAAGGATACCATCTATGGCTGCTGCTAATCTTCAATGGGGTATCATTGTTTGGAGGCCTAATCATATCTTGTCTCAACTCACCAACAGCATACAATACATCTTTGAAATGGCGGTGCAATCGTTTCTATAGACCTTCTCCAAAGGATGCTTTACTACTCTAAAACATTGGTTATGACCAACAATATGTAAAAACATTGCAACCTTGCTCTTCAACACAAGAATTTATGTTGTCTTGAAACAGTTTTTCCCTAAGCAAGTTGCACAAACTAAAAAAAAGGGTGCCCTTCTCATTCTAAGCATGTTCACACACTCGATGTCATTGTAGTTGTAAATTAGATTCAGATTCCTTTGCCTCTCCTCATCCCTAATGCTCATTGGACCATAACATATCCGAGGCCGCCGAGACTCAAGCAATCTAATCCTAGCCATCACCATTGCATACATAGCACCGATAAGAGCAGCAGCAGACGAGCAATAAGAAAGCGCCGCTTCTCTTGCAAGTCCATCTAGAAAATGCATCGGTTTAAGCACATTGTTACTACCAACATTTCGACTACAAAGAAAAGAGAACCAATAATGCTTAGTATCTACCACAACTAGACAACAGCTCCATTAAAAACATGCATCATCACAAAGCTTGGCCAAAAGCTTTGAAGAAAATGACATCATCATAGGCATGTGCAATAGCTCGCACCAAAGAAAAAAATCATCACGTGCAAAGGCAATAGCTCAAGAATAAAATATCCATCCTCATCACAGGCAATGGCAATAGCTCAAGAACTAGCAAAGCAAGAGATGAACTTCCTCATAATCTCGATAAGCATCACATGCATCCAAAAACGCACAATCAACTACCGCGCAGCCTACGTAATCAAGGAGGGACGAGAGGGGGAGAACATGTACAAAATACCCACGTCAACAAGCGTTGGGCTGCAAAGAACAAAGCCAACACCGGTGAGCGTGGTCGATCTGCAAGAACACGTAAGAGCAACGAAGGATTAGCATACGAAAACAATGATTTCTACTATATCACAAAAAGAACAAAAAAAGAAGAGAGATACATGCCTCAAGAACAGGAAAGAACACGGATCAGAGGAGCCTGCAGGAAGATCAACAACATTTGTCACCTAGGGTTTGCAAATCGGAGCTTTAGGATGGAGTTAGATTAGGGGAAAAACTCACCCCGGTTCAAGGAGCGTCGGATCCGCAGCACCCGCCACAAATCCAAAGGAGAGAGACCGATTAGAACAACAAGATTCAAGCAAGATGACGGGCGGATTGAGGAAGAAAAAGGAAGGAGCACCCACCGGCGGCGCAGATGAGGAGCGACAAGAAGAAGAAGAGAGGGAGGAGGAGGGGGAGGGAGGATATATAGGCGGTGAATGGCGGAACGGGGAGGTAACCCTAGCAAGTTCGCGCCATCTCCCGGCGTGTCGAAAAATCTCCAAGCGTGCGAGCTCGCCGCCGAAAGACGGAGCGGGCCAGCCGCTGAGGAAACGGCCGATTCGGGCGTTCTTTCTCGCCAGGCAGGGGGGGATTTGCATGACACGAGACAGCCCCGTGGAGAGACCAGGCAACCAAACACGCGTCTGCCGCATCCCTCCATGTGCGCCCATATACGACCAACCAAACACGCCCTAAAGCACAGCGGATCATAAAGGGGTTCGTCGTTGCTCAAGAAATCGCAGCAAAACAGAGCAGCACCCGGCCTAATGTCCAAAGGAAATTGCTATGGGCAGGCAGCTGGCTCTTCTCTCTCGTGCAGCACCCCTCCGTAGCTCTCACCGCCTCACGCCACACGCAGCCACCAGTCGCCCAGATCCGTACAGCACCTCCCTCACTGGCACGGGCGGCACCGCACGTCAGACGCAGCATTCGCGCCCGAGGCAATGAGGAGCACGCGAAGCGCGTTCTCCAAGGAGATGACCAACCATTGGGCTAGGGCAAGCAGTTCCTTCGGCAAATTGCTCATTGGCACGCCGCTGGTTGAGGCTGAGGCGCATCTTCTACTTCCGCCACACTCTGTTTTCCCCACGCAGCTGTAACCACCGTCGCCCCTCCTCCTTCAGTCCTATAGCTTCCACCGCTACGCCGCAGCACCTCCTCTCTTTTGCGAGGAGCTAGAACTGCGCACGCCTGAACACCAAGCGCGGCATGCAGCGCACCATGGACGAATCGGCGCTCCCGCAGCAAATCCGAATGTCGGGTCACCCGCTGCGCGCCGCCGCGGTGGCCATGTCCCCGTGGATTTCTTCCCCGCAGAGGTCACCGTTCGGCACAGCGATGAACGTGATGGTGTGGAAACCGCGGAGGCCGCGCAGCTGCTGGCGCTTGGCCCAAACGAAGATTTGCCGCCCTCAGGCAGCAAGGTTTGCTAGAAATGAATCATCTATCATACTCTAATGATCAGTCTATTAGTCTTGTGGACATTGGTAGGCATTGTTTTAGCAGGTTCTTGAAATCAATTGTCAGTCCATGCATAGTTGAGTTATCCTTTTAGCTTGTCATGACACAGCTGCACTCTAACCATCATCAATTGGCAAATACATGAAAAAAGCCAGGAAAGTAGAAATAGAAATTAGTGAAAAAAGCCAAGAAAGTAGGAATTAATTACGAAAAGTGATTAAAATGAAACAGCGATGGTAAACTGCAGCAGCTTAAGGAGGCTTTCCTTATTCTCGCAAAAAAAAAAAAGAGGCTTTCCTTATCCTTTCATCTCACTGACAAGATAGTCTAAAAACCGTAAATTATGCAACAAATTTGCTCTAAAATGTTCTGGTCACCATGCACTCCATATCCAAATGCCTAAGTTGGAGTGTTGGACATCCCATTTTAGTTTGCATGTCGACATTTGACGTGTTGTAGAAATAGAATTGCAAAAGCAACAAAATATGACTTGGTTCTTGCAAAAAAAAAAAAAAAAACTCTTTCATGCTTATGCCTACTGGTTAGTGGTTACTCAGTCATCCAGTGGTGCACAAGTGCTGCTCTAGGCAAGGAAAATTGTGACTGAAAATATGGTTTTGTTTTGACAGGTCAATTGTTACTCTTACTATCACTTTAGGTCCATATTTTTAGGTGTTCTGAAAATAGGAAGAATGACTAATCTCTTTCAACTGAAATTTAGGCATCTAATTTCCTGCATTTCATTGTTTTCAACCTGTAAGTTTGTTAAGCAGACCCTAAAATCACAGTATGTATGAAAGAAATTAAGTAACAAAAAAATCAAACATGAAAAGCGGAAGATAGCATATAGTCACAAATCATCACCTGTAGAGATTTCTATAGCTCTCAATAAATCAGAATTCACTGTTGACAGAATGGCTTACTATAATGTTCATGAGTTTGTTTCTATTAATAAATACTATTTTCTTATCTCCTTGACCTGTTGAGACCTCAGCAATATGTAAAGTATTGATGATTAATCTACTTCCGTGCTTTATTAACAGAATTTTGTAAAAGAGAAGAGGAGGAAAAAGAGCCACAATAGTAGTAACAGCACCACCAATATTATTCCCCAAAGGTAAACCATACTTAGCTGATCTTGAAAGATAAACTTCCATGGTTTGTTAATGTCATGAACTCACTATATTTTGGGACAAGTAGTTTTTTGCAGCAAAAATGTGGTGGTAACCAAGAAGAGATGCTTAATAATGCAAAAAATGATAATTGATGATGCTGAGACATTGGAGTAAGCTTCTTATGATTTATTTAATTCAACGGTAATATATATTATTCAATTGATCATATTCTAGGTCATAACTTGTTATCTTATAGGGCCAATTGGGTACGGAGACTTCCAACCTTACAATATCTCCCTAATCGTCCGTCAACTCCAAGCATCACTAAGGATGAATCAACTGATGCCCGAGAATGTTTCAACATGGGTGTGCGGCTTCTTGCATACCATGAGAATAGAAGATTGACGAGTGCCAATGTGGTGGTTTCAAAGCATTACATGGACCTGAGATTCTGTGTGAGTAAATTGTTTTTAAATTATATAAGTATACTCTTGCATATTTCTTAAGTAGTATATCGATAGTAAGAAGTCTTTCTCATGTTTTTAAGCATATCTGTTTTCTCAGACTAGACTACATACGAATCTGCACAAATTCCAAGGTCTAAGAAGCTTAATGTTCAAGAGTTGGCTAAATCATTAGAAACATGGCCATATATGAAATATGATGCCTTACGCTGCAGATTTGTAAGGATATTTCTCTATGATTATTGTGAAACCTTTTTTGAAATTCTAATTCCTATCATTCCACAGCTTCTTATGCCATGGGTAAGAGGAGACATTAACCTTTTTGTGTTCGACCGTGAGGAAAAAACTCTAACTGTGCTTGACCATACTCCTATTCTTGATTGGTGTAAAGATATGCCATACAAGCGCTATGTGCATAAAATTATCAGTATTTCCAACAGTTATAGACTTGCAACGGGAGTGCAAGGGCCTGCACATGCTGTCGATGTCTTTGCGTGGAAACACATACTCCCAAGTGGCATTCCAGTCATAGAAGATAGGTGATTTCCTTTGAACCATGCTATATATAGAAATTAACTGTTAATGGTTAATAATTGACCATTTTTTATGATATAGGAATTTAAATGCCTTTATCGTTCTACAATTCATGTCCGCATGGAACAATGGCCAACTCATGCCAATCTCTACGGTGAGCACAATGCTTTATGTTTGTGGTCATCTATACATATAATTCTAACTTATTATTTATGTTTGTCTTGTGCATAGGATGGCCAAAGACTACGAAAGAATTTTGTGATCAACCAATTGGCGTATGATGGGAATTCACGGCGTTGTATAATTCTTGTATCCCTACGAGAATATCTTAGCCGTATCATGGGCATAAGACAATGAAAGAGATAGTTATGGAGGACTTATCTATCATGCACTTATTTTGATGTTGTTACTAAATTTGACGCTTATTTATTTGAATATGGCTCGAAACAATATATTGCTTATCCTAAGTTTAAATTTATTTGTCTTGATTTGGGTCTATTTTTTATACTCTTATTGTGTTGAAAATTGAGGCTCCTAACCTACTTTTTTTTTTTTATTGTGTTGAATTGCATTGAAAATTTTAAGATTCCCGTAGCAACGCACGGGCATATGCTAGTCAATAATATTTATTATTTATAAAAATTGCTGACAGTTATTTCTCGGAAGCGAAAGCAACACTTATTTTAGGACAAAGGGAGTACACCGGATGTTCGGCAGGACATAAATCGGCTGATAAGCCAAAACACTATTGAAATAGCTGATTTTCTGTGAGAAAAAAATACTGCTGGCTGATAAGCTGAAACGGCTTTTTAGCTGAAGCGAACAAGCTACACGACTCACCCCGGGTACGATTTACCCGAAACAAGAACCGAACCGAATTTACCTGGAACCGAACCGATACCGAACCGAAACCGAAAAATTCGGTTCCCGTTCGGTTCTGAGTTCCCAAGAACCGAATTACCGAGGTAAATACCGAAACCGAACCGAATTTACCGGTATTACCGAATTTACTTGAAATGTGATAAGTTTGAGTGTTGTTATATTATTAATTGTACTATTATAGACTATTATATTATATATTTTTGGCACTCATACCTATAATCTTATGGACTTTTATATGTATATGTATTTTGCACTATTATTATCTGTGAAATCATGTCAAAATTAGTTTTTTGAACCTGTTATTGCATCAGTTCGGTACTGTTCGGTAAATACCGAAACCGAACCGAATTTCCTCGGTACCGAATTTTTTAGGAACCGATCGGTACTAGTTTTTGAGGAACCGAATTTTGCACGGGTACCGAGTACCGAACCGAATACCGAACCGAGTACCGAACGCCCAGGGTGATACATGACAACATGGAGATTGGCGATGAACGATTTGATGCTAAAAGCAGATATAGCGACATTAGGCTCGCACTAAATATATTTTTTTCACTTTTCTTTAGTGAATGATAGTCCATCAATAACTATATTTTTTTAGTGTCAGATGTCTAATGCTGATGTAGTGTTGTGGTGTAGTGTTTACTGTTTCACCTTTGTACTTTTGTGGGCCAATATAGGACTCTATAAGAGTATGTTCTAAGAAAATTTACATGCATAACTACTTTGTCCAGCGTAAAACGACTTTAGCTTTACCAGTAAAATTGCTCGTAGAGGTGAATAAAAAAACTTTATTGGTGAAGTTCATCTTCAGCTAAAAAAAACTGATTCACCAGTGTTTTTAATACAGTTTCAGCCGAGGTAACTTATCCTGCAAAATTTCTTTGCCCATCCACGATCCAAAGGGCCCTTAGTGGGCCAAAAAAGGGTTATCGCGGCCTTAATTCCTAGTTTCTCTTCTCTTCCTCCGAGAAAGCCGAAAAGCCCAGCGCCCCGCATCGGCCCCGGCCGCCTTACTCGCGCCGTTCCTCGAGCCCCACCCTCCGGGCCTCCGCCGCCTCGCCCTGCCTCCCTCGCCGGAACCTCTCCCTCCAGACAGGGCGCCTCCCTCGCCGGAGCCCCTCCCCCGACAGGCGCCTCCCTCGCCAAAGACCTGTGAATGTGAGACGGCTTCCGGGCCCCTTTGTCCTCTTTCTGCTCGCCGCCTCTTGCGCTGCTTTCCATTCCTTCCTCGCGTCCTGCGGAAGAGGTGAGAGAGGCGAGAGCGAGACTCGACCGCATCCAGGGGCTGGGGCTCGGTATGGGGGGAGGCGAATGCGCCCTGGGCGACACCGCTATAGGCGAGGAGACCCTAAACTACGACGGCGATGACGTCGAGATGGCCGACGCGGACTCGGACATGGATGAAGCCCTAGCAGCTGAGGTCTCCGCTGCAACTGGAGGAGCCGCTGGTGGTGGCGAGCGGGCGGAGAAGGACGGACCGGAGGGAAAGAAGAAGAAGAGGAAGAAGAGGAACAAAGGGAAGAAGAACAAAGGGAGGCAAGATGGGGCGCCCACCAACATCGCGGGCATTAATCGGTAAAAACCCTTGCACTACTCATCTAGGGTTTTCTGTTTTGGGCTTTGAACGAATATTGGATACCGACTGGTAGTATTTTGTTTATGACTATTGGGTTCATATAGCACTAGAAAAATTTGTTCGAGCCTAGCAATCGATTTGGACATTTCGAACTAAAAACTGTTAAGGGCCTGTTTGGATCCCTAGAATCGAAACCCATTCTTGGAATTAGATTCTAGGCATTAGATTAGATTCAACAAGAATTTTTTCCCCTAGTTTGGGTATGTATGGAATCCTTTTCTTAGAATCAATTTGAAATGTTGTTTGGATGATTGAAAATGCAGCTGCTCTGTATACACAACAAGATCAATATCACTATTGCCCCACAGAAAACTCAACCTCTCGCTACCTAATCTTCTCTCTGCAAATAATAAGTATTATGTCTTTCTACACACAATGTCAGATAGCATGATGTGGCCATCTTCTCTCACGAGGATGAGCATGACATGGTTGTCTTCCCCTTACAAGGAGGTTCTCTCCATCACAAGGGGCACTTCTACTGCATAAAACATGCCAAAAATCAATGTTCAAAAAGGCGCTCGCCTACTCGCGCTTACGCGCTAGGCAGAGGGGCACCCCCTCGCCTAAGGGGGTAGGCGGAGGATAGGTGGTGTGCCCCCCTGATCCAGGGCTGCGCTGCCTGCAGGAGGGGCGATGGGTGGCAGCGAGTGCGCTAGGAGGCGGCTAGCGGTGGGCGCAGGCATGGCCGGGAGGGAGGAGGGTGTGCTGGCGCGGGCATGGCCGGGAGGGAGGAGCGTGTGCTGGCACGGATGGTAGGCTGTGGACACAGCTGGGAGCTGTGGACGGCGGGTGGTGATGGAGGAGGGGGTAACATCCCAGGGGCGGCGACAGCCGGTGGTGAAGGAGGCACGTCAGTGGGCACTGGCGGCTTCGCGGGCGCGAGTAGAGTTTGGGAGGGAGAGAAACAGAGGCTAGCAGTAGCTGGGGAGGGGATAAGACGCGGTGGTCGGTGGGGGTTGTGGCGGGAGAGTTGGGCCGTTAAATGGGCCTTTTCCTCTTTCTTCCTATTCTGTGAGCACTGATCTTCTATATTTTTGCTTTTTTTTCAAGTATATATATACATGTTGTATGAGTCACCACCTAGGAAAACACCTAGACTCAACTAGGCTCGCCTAGGCTCTAGTTGGTGGGTCACCGCCTAGAGAGCGCCTAGTGCCTTTCTGAACCTTGCCAAAAATGAAAAGAAACACACACAGCAAAACCTTCCAAAAATGAGTTTATGCTAATTTAGGCACCAAATTTCACAGTATGGTACAAGTAGCAGAGGGGATAAGTTTTTTTTGTAAGGGTTCTCCCCCTTCTTTCTTTAATATAACGATACACAGCTCTCCTGCGTGTTGGAGAAAGAAAAAAAAAAGAATATGGTAGGTTGTTGTGCGGTTGTGCCTTATGTTACATGGCAACACTTCTTTTGATCTGAAGAGGTAGAGTTTAGCTTTTGAGATGTCTTCTTGGCAGACTATTTTGTTTGATAAACAACTTGTAGTTATTTGAATCGTGATTGATTTTTTAGCATGTATGGATATTCAAAATCTGCTTCCCATTACCACTGATTTGGCCCATTAAAGTCTGTTCTCCTTTCGCATCCAGTATATGCTAGGTTGCTGAATTTCACAAACTCCTTTTATCCCTGATGCAGATTTGTTCTTGACACTTGCAAGCGCTTGAAGGAGAAGAAGTCATACCTTGTCTGGAATGCTGTTGGCTGCCTTGGTGTCACTGCTGTCACTGATCTTGTTAGGGAGGTATGCAATGTTTATGTTGAACAACGCTGCACTACTGCTGAAAGTTTATTAGAAGAAATAGTTTAACTAATAAGTGGCTTGTTTATTTTCTACTAAAGCAGTATAAATGTCATTGAATATTTGTATTTTATAATCTTCTGTTGGCCTTTTGTTTTGCCTGGCACTTCAATGGTAGACAAGTATAGTAGTCTTCCTATCCTTCATTGGAGGTCTGTTCCCCACTGCTCTTACAAGCATCACTGCCTTGGTTATTTTTGCAGTTCCTTGGATTTGTTTGTTTTATGTACTTGAGAGATTTGGAGTTATTTCAGGAGAATCTATGAAAAATGTTACCATCTACATACTTGATTTGGTGACAAATCAATTTGCAGTTAAGTTTCTATTCATTGCTACCATGCTATGAACTCCTTAGCGTTAACATACACATATATACCTGCTATGTATTATGTAAAGCAAAGGTCATTAACATTGAATTTTAGGAGTTAGTATATCAATTGTTGTGTTAAAACTGGTGTTTGGTTTGTAGATGTGTAGTTTGTGATACTTATATGTTTATTGCGTCGCAGTTATCCTAAATATATTTTATTCCAGGTGGAGGCTATTCAGAAGTGTGGTGGGCAGACTATTGCTGATGGAAGCCGTTTCCGCACTGGCGGTGGAATTCTCTGGAACATCTTAAAGTCACGGGAACCCAAGGCTTACAAGGAAATAATGGCAAAGGGGAAGGAACTTGAGGTACACTTCTTTATTATTATGAAGGGAATGTTATATGTATGATGCCTACACTATGAAAATAACAACAAAAACAGGTACGAAGTAATTTAGTCCCAAGCAAGCTGGTGTAGGCTATAGATAAAACCCGACAAGACCCACAAAAGTGGAAAAAAAAATTAACTAGATATGCTTTAGCAATTATATAGAGATAAATGTAATAACTTGTCTTCATATCAAGTAACTTGTCATTTTCCTCAACTTTCTTCTACCTTTTCAAAACAACTTTGGAGTCACTGTGCATGGGCATCATTATCATAGAAACTTTAGGTATTGATTTCTTCTTTGAAGTATCACTGCCTGTGTGCACTCAGTTCGGTATTAGATTGCTGCCTCTGTAATAAAAATAATTGAAGGAATCATTGTGAGTTTGAACCCCCCCTCCCACCCCGCCAATTTGTCGATGTGAATACAACTTCAGCCTGTGGTGAACTGAGACTAAATTACTGTTCCTTTTCCTTTGTTTTCTTTTCTTCCCAAGACACTACTTGGAGCATTGTACTAATTAGCATTGATATTTTTCTTTCTACTGGCAGTAAATTACATGTTTTGGTGATCCTTTTATTAATTCACTGGTCTTTTTTGGCATCTGTTTTATGGAATTAACTTGTATACCTATTTCCTCCTTGCAGAAGCAGTTTAGGTATACAAAACGACCACAGATTAGCAGAAGTGAAGATGCAAGTTCACAGGGCAGTGCATTAATCGATGGTGAAATTGAAGCGCAAGAGCAAAAGGAAATGTTGGATGATCCTGAGCAGTTCGACAATGTGGAGGAGGCACCCGCATCAGACAATAAAGCTCAACGCAAGCCACTGGCGGACAGAATTCGCGTTCCTGTTGCTTATGACGATCTGTTTGAAGAGGGAGAGATACACGAAGGAGGACCACAAAGTTCAACCATTTCATAGGTTATGCCCGGCATGAGTTGTGTGGCCCAAAGGAATGGCACATAATTGCAAGAGCATGAGTGTGAACTAATGAACTACCACTGCAATGTAGCAATTTTTCTCCTAAACACCATCCTCGTGGTCTTGCGGCGATGGAGATTTTAGAGATTTTGTTGCGTTCAGTGAAACCAGTGGGCCTGAATTCAGTAGTCGATGCAAATCGTGGTTATATAAGTTTTGGCCTTTTGGGTGTATAGTGTATTTAGACCCCGTTTGGGCTTCATCTCCAAAGCTGTGCCTAGCTAAGGTTTCAACACCTAAGGGCCTCTTCGGAACAAATAATGTTCAAAGAATGCGAAACACAAATGATGAGGTTAGGAGCTTTCCAACTAAAGTGATCTAAGCAATACCGGTTGGACTCTTATGGCACTAAGAAATTCTTGCGTGAACCAGTTTCTCAAAAAAAAAAAAAAAAAAAAAAAAAAGTGTAGCTATTAATTTGTATACGAAACTTATCTAAATGATTTGTGTCAAATTTTTGAGATTCAACTTCTGTTCCAATTGAAACATAAGTTTTTTGTTTTTTTTTTTTTAATTTAGAATCTGTTTGGCTGTTATCTACTCTCTCGTTCAAAAAAAAAAAGACTATTTGTTTTACTTTCAAAAAATTGTGTTTGACCATTTGTCTTATTCAAAAAATTAGTATAAATGTCATGTATCTTGTTATGACTTATTTTCTCATTAGAGATACTTTGATAATGATTTATTTATTTTATAATATGTATAAATTTTTTAAATAAAATGAATAATTAAACACAGTTTCTAAAAAGTAAAAAAAAAAATAACACTTTTTTTTTTGATGGAGGGAGTAATTCTCACATTTTGATGAGCCAAACGGTTTAAAGTTAGATCAAAGTTATAGAAAATACTAACATTTGTGATACTAAATAAGTATATTATTAATTTAATAATGTAATATATTTTCATAGTCGATATATTTGAGACATAAATATTAGGCAAAATAGCTATTTTAGTCCCTCAACTATCGCCTGAAGCTCACTTTGGTCCCTCAACTATTAAAACGTCCAATTTAGTCCCTAAACAATCAATTTAAAGTCAATCTCCCACTCCCACTCTGCGTCATACCGCACCACGTGTCCAAAAGTTAACGTGAAATGTCCATTCTGCCCCTCGCGCCCATTCTTCCATTGTCGGCCACGGTCATGGCATCGTTTCATCTTATTCTTCAGTAGCCAGTCATTTGTGTCCATTTTGTGCAGGGGCTACTAAGCATAGTGTCTACTTTGTTTCATTGGCTATGCAATCTTGTTATTCTCTAATTGTTTGTGACTGTGGCTGTGATCGGCTAAAAAAGAATGGGATGAAACGACGCCATGGCCGTGGCTAGCTACTGAAGAATGGGCGAGGGGCATAAATGACATTTCACGTCAACTTCTGGACACATGGTGTGGTATGACACGGAGTGGACAAGATTGACTTCAAAATCGATAGTTTAGGGACTAAAGTGGACATTTTGATAGTTGAGGGACCAAAGTGAGCTTCAGATGATAGTTAAGGGATGAAAATGGCTATTTTGCCTAAATATTATATCATTTTCACAATAAAATTGGTCAAACTTAATCAATTTGACTGGCACAAATATCATAGGTATATTTTTTAGGGGAGAGGAGTAAAGTTTGTGACCAAAATTTAGGCAAATCTCTTATAATCTTAGTTTGAGCATTGCCCCTTGACTTCAGATCTTTCTCTCATAAATCCAAGCGATTTCAGACCCTCAGGGTACTTGCAGTACAAGAAACTATTAAGCCAGTAGATGAAACATCCACTCTCAAATAGAATATTTTTATTCCATAGTTTTATAGATATTTAATTTTATGACTCAGAGAGTTGGTAATTATATGAAACTCATGTCTTATCTCTCTTCTTAAATACATTGTCGTATCATAAAAAATGAGTTTGTGGCAACTGAGACTGGCTTTAGCAGTTTCTATAACATAAGGCATCATTCCAAGAAACTATCCTTTTGGTGTAATAAAATTTTCTATATCATAGGACACGAGTATCGATAACAATTATGTTTGCTCACCCAATACAAGCAGTTTTTTTTTCCATCGATAACCATAAGGAATAACCATAATGACCTAGTTTGATTTGTTATATTTTCTCTCTCTCTTTTTGAATGACACATGTGTGGTCCAATGGTAGGGCTCGTCCAGGTGGGGCGTTACCCACCGGGGATCAAATCTTGGTGCTCGCACCTTTCCTGGGGATTTTTCAGGATTTATCGGCGTTATGCTTTAAGTAGTAGCGACGTTCCGTCGACGACGAGGCGCCCGATGGTGACTTCGGGGAATCTCCGGATCTGCCGCTCCGGTCGGGAGGTGCTCATAGGGGTAGGGTTTGCGTGCGTGTGTTCATAGGGATGAGTGTGCGTACGTGTTGTGAGCGTCTGCGTTGTACTGTGTAATTCTAAAAAAAAAAAATTAGCGGCTGAAAATTAGCACATTAATAATAATTGATAAATGAAATTATCTTTTTGCATTTCGCAACCCCAAATCCCCCACCGGTACAGGGGTACAGCGAGCCAAGAAAGGTCCAAGGGCGTCTCTTCCGCACGGAGCCTTCGTGCTCTGCCTCCCGGCATCCTGACTCCTGAGATCAGAAATTCAGAAGCGAGGATGGCGACGACTGCGACTGCGACTAGGCGGTGGTGGAGGCGACACGACGGCGGCGATGATGACCCCGACGACCTCGTCCCCATGGACATGCAAGGTACGATGCAATTTCACGCGCTCACCTCCCCGTTTCCCCGCCCTTGGGGTTTTAAGCGCCGCTGATGCCACGAAATCGAATAATTGTTGCTGCGGCGATGCGTTCTGCAGAGCAAGAGGAGCTGGTCCGGTCGCTGGAGGCGAAGCAGGCGCAGCAGAGCCGCCGTTGGAGGGTGCGTTTCAGATTCCCGATTCCTTCGGCCTGGCGTAATGGGAGGAGAGGCCTCCCGTGGGCGCAGGGCTCTGGTTTGTGTCTAGATTTGGCGATTTCGTGCTCACATCGCCTACTGTTTTGCGCAGCGCGTCTTCGCGGGGTTCCTCCTAGGTTACGCGGCCTTCCTTGTCTACTCCAGCTTCCACCATGCCTGGTCTCCCTGGGAGCTGGTTGGTTGCTTACTCCTATAAACTATTCTTCCGTTTATGATGTTTAGTGGTCGTTTATGCCCAATTGTTGATGTACACTTGCCATCATTTGGGGCCCCAAGACAATTCAGGCACTATACAACGAGTTCCTTTTACGTTGGATTAGGATCATAAATATCAAAATCACATTATGTTGTTTTACATACTTCTTAGCCTTTCTTGTTTCCTGATGACTGGAATGCTTGCAATAAATAATTAGTCACTGATGTATGCTTGGCACTACGAAGAATCATTATTATTGCAAGAATCAAGTTTTCCTCATTGGTGTAGTTATCTATTTGCCTTAAACTGTGCTTCTCAAATTAACAGCGGTACCATGCTTACTTCATGGAAGATTTGCCTGCCCCAATGGTCATAATTGCAGGTTTGCTACCTCCTTAAACTATTTAGTTTTAGCTTGCCAAGTGTTTTTTTTTTTTTGGAAATTGTTAAGCTTGCCAAGTTCTAGCTATGTGTTGATGTTTCTAATTAAATTATTTTGGATCACGTTGTTATTTAGTCAAAGTTGACTAGAGTGCTTACTTACAATTTGATTTGCCACCTAAAACAATTGGGAGCTTCTCCATGTTATCAGAAGATGTATTTATGATTTATAGACCACATATTCATTATACTGTACAATGTTGATGCTCATATAGGGATCTACTTTGCTTAGTTCTGTGTGCTTGCGCCATATCATTCACAATGCTTATATTTGTTACCTTAGTTCTGCCAGGACTTCCCTGATCATTTGCATGAAAAGGCTGTTTAGATTCAGCAAGTGTTCATGATTATGATTTTATTAGTATGCTAATTGCTACCAGTACATAGTAGTTGTAACTTAGGAGTCTGAAAGAGGCTAGGGAAAGAATGATACTGATGCCTTACCATTACCTGGTTTGTTAGTAACTTATTCCATTTGGATCCCCATTTTGTCCTAGGATCCTCATATAAAATGGAGGACACAGTGCTCATAGGCATATATATTACCCAACTCAAAATATTCTCCCAACACTTGAAGATACATATCTGTTATTGCAGATTGGATAGCTGCTCTAGCATGCCTATTTGCTGTTAAAGGTTTACTAAAGAATTCAGGCCCATCAAAGAAGTGGATGTGGTATTCGTGCTATATTGGCATTTTGGTAGCCATCTTTTGGACATACTACATATTAAGGTATATCATCTCAGTCAACTATTCATCTCTTTTGTCCTTCTTGCGTCAATCAAATGCTTTGCTAAAATGTTAGCAGCTCAAACAATTTCTGTCATGATAGTACTATTCTAGCTGTTGCAGCTACATTAACACACAGCAAGCAGTTTATGTATTGTCTTCTTCTGACTGTTGGTGTTGGTGTTGTAGGTTGCCAAGAATTCGATGGGATGTTGCGTGGCTTCCACTCGGCCCTTTGATGTATGATGGACTTGAATATCGCTTGAATATTCTTTCAGCGACTACTCATGAATAATAGTTAACATACTATTGTCTTGTATATGTATGTGCTACTATGCAGGGCTGGTGCGTTGAGCCTTTATGTGGACCATGTGTTGCTGGAGTCAATGCAAGATATCAGCACATTGAGAAGTTACATGTATAACTTCAAGGCCTTGTAGTTTTGAGAAGAGCTTCCCTTGCTTCTATGTAGCTATATGTGGAACAGGTTCTATATGTGGAACAGGTTCTGGCCATTTCTCGTTCTTTTAGCGGCACAGTTGTAGTAGAGGTACTTTGTTCCATCTTACATAGTATGTAACACATGAATTTTCAACCTCAGTGACTACTTTGTGCATCAATTTTTTGATTAGTGGCGAGTGTATGTACAAGCTGTGATTTCAATGGGCACCACAGCTGTTTTAAACATTCCTATACATGTTTGGCTTGGAGACGAGATTTGACTCCTTGCCTTATCTTTTTTAGACAATGAGGGCTATCACCGTCATATGTATAGGTCTGATCTCTATTTGGCTGGAGTTATAAGTTGGTTGATAAACTGAAATGACTAATTTCGATTGATTTGTTCTGAGAGTAAAACAATGTTGGAAAGGATGATAAGCTAGCTTATAAGCTAAGAATTTGTTAATTTTAGCTCACTCGCCTCGTGACAGTGTGGACGAAAAATCTATCTATGAGCCCTGTTATCTCGGATCCAGAGTTAAAGTCTATTTCGTGTCATACTAGATGAGCAGGGTTAAAATCTAGTTCGTGTCACATTAGATGGGCGTTCGAATATTAACTATGACTGAACATGAGCTACTTATATAGAACTAATCGTATAGAATCAAACTAATTAGCAAGATGAATCTATTCAGCCTAATTAATTTATGATTAACGCATGTTTATTGTATCACAATATTATCAAATTATGAATTTATTAGACTTAATAAATTAGTCTTAACATGTATAATTTGTTTTTATAATTAGTCTGCGTTTAATACTCATTTAGTGTCCAAACATTGGACTTTAGCAGCAGGAAACAGGCCCCACCTCTGTAGTTTGTTCTCGCTTCTCACTCAATCGGCAGTGACGACAAGACAGGGGAGGGGAGCCGATCTTCGATCCCGCGCCGTCTTTGATCGGACCGAATTCGGCCGCAACTACCGTGCGTACGGTAAAGCCAGAGTCCAACATCACCTGCTCTACACCGCAAGTCCCAGATCTCGGTTTTGTCACCCGTGACGCGTTCCCGCTCTCACCCCTGCCCTCCCATGGCGAAGGGCGGCGGCGGCGGGGGCGGGGAGCCCATACCGCTGTCGCGGTTTGGCGCGCTGGTGGCCCAGCTGGAGTCCGTGGTGGCATCGGCCAGGCAGAAGACCCCCGACGCGCTGCTCTGCTTCGACCTCCTCTCCGAGCTCTCCTCCGCCATCGACGAGGCCCCCAAGGTCCGCCCCACTGCCTCCTGACCTCACTCCCTGGAGCGCAGATCTCTTCCGTTAGGGCAATGCGCGCGCATGCAAGTCTGCTGTTGTCGCTGTCACTTCCCATGGTTATAGCTAGTTGCAGGCGGTCTTGCTCTGCCGTGATCTCATCGAAATGGCAGCTCCTTGTTTTGTGTTTTTTGTGCTAAACAGTAGCGATGTCCAGTCTAGCAGCTTGCTCTATTCATGCCGCTGCATTTAGCTGGCCGCTCCTAGTTCTGTGCTAAGCGGTATTGATATCCAGCCTAGTAACTTGCTCTCTTCATCTGGTTGCATTTACCTGTAGTTGAAGGGGGACAACATACATGCTGAATGATCTTTGCCCATGCAGTGATCTGAGTTATTATTGGATGACAAATTGAGTAATAATGATGTTGAATTGTGTGTCTTCATGGTGCTATGCAGGAGACCATACAACTTTGGCAAAGGAAATGTGAGGATGCTCTCCAATCCTTGCTTGTCCTTGGGGCGCGGCGCCCGGTTCGGCGCTTGGCTTCATCAGCGATGGGCCGGATTATCGAGAAAGGCGATGTGATATCTGTATACTCAAGGGCAAGTAACTTGCAGGGGTGGTTAGTTGATGTGAAAAGGGCGGAGGCCATTGCATGTGCAGGTGCAGCACAATGTCTGGGGGAAATCTACCGTTTATTTGGACGCAAGATTACTGCAGGGCTGATTGAGACATCAAGCATTGTGGCTAAACTCATGAAGTATCATGAGGACTTTGTGAGACAAGATGCTCTTCTCTTGCTTGAGAATGCATTGGAAGGATCTGCTGGTGGTGGTGCTGCTGCAGCTTATCAGGAGGCTTTCCGTATCATCATGCGAGGAGGTGTGAATGATAAGTCATTCATTGTCAGAGTAGCAGCAGCACGGTGCTTGAAGGCATTTGCTAATATTGGTGGGCCTGCGTTGGGGATGGCTGAATTCGATTCTTCCATGTCATATTGTGTGAAGGGTTTGGAAGATACTGTATCTAAAGTTAGAGATTCATTTGCCGAAGCACTTGGTGCTATACTTGCTCTTTCAGTGAACCCAGATGCTCAGGTGAAGAAAGGTGCGAAAAAACAAACTGCCCCTGCAAAGAAAATTGAAGATGGTGTACAGAAGCATTTGATTGTGCCATTTGTCAAAGCAAATGGAGCTAATGCAAAGAAA
Organism: Chrysopogon serrulatus; assembly: GCA_015844335.1. Taxonomy (NCBI): domain Eukaryota; kingdom Viridiplantae; phylum Streptophyta; class Magnoliopsida; order Poales; family Poaceae; genus Chrysopogon; species Chrysopogon serrulatus. Next base: position 31,503 of record JADLZL010004618.1, on the reverse strand, counting down.
CTCCGGATTGGGTTGGCTTTATCATGGGTGTTCTTTCTGCATATGATTCATATGAAGTATGGCACCCCAGATAGTGAACTTCAAAACTATGCCATACAAGTGATGGAAATTCTCCAAGGGAATGATTCCCCTGATCCACATGCACTGGCATGTGTTCTGTATGTTCTTCGAGTTGGTGTCGCGGATCAGATGACTGAGCCGACGCAACGTGAATTTTTGGTATTTCTGGGAAGAAAGCTTGAGTCTTCAAACTACATAGCTCCAATGAGAGTGGCAACGTTACGCATTTTGTCTTACCTGTTGAGAAGCATTGGTGAGGTTCCAGCTGAATTCAAGGATGTTCTTGATAACACAGTTGTTGCAGCATTATCTCATTCTTCTGCTCATGTCCGTGTGGAGGCAGCTTTAACACTGCATGCTTTAGCAGAGGTTGATCCTACTTGTGTAGGTGGTTTAGTTTCATATGGTCTTACAACATTGCAAGCTCTTAGAGAGACTGTATCATTTGATAAGGGAAAAAGTTTGAACCTTGAGCTCGACTCGCTACATGGACAGGCCACTGTGTTAGCTGCTCTTGTTGCAATATCGCCAAAATTGCTTCTTGGTTATCCTGCGAGGCTGCCCAAGTCTGTACTTGAATTATCCAAAAAAATGCTGAATGGTTTCAGTCGAAATCCAGTGGCTGCTATTGCAGAGCGTGAAGCTGGTTGGTTGCTATTAGCTTCTCTTCTAGCATCTATGCCAAAAGAGGAGCTGGAAGACCAGGTGTTTGATGTTCTTTTGCTATGGGCTGGTCCTTTTACTGGAAATCCTGAATCTTACCTTCGTCATATACAGGATTGGGCATCAGAATTGCGGGTTCTGTCAGTTGCAATTGAGGCGCTTACTGCCTTCATAAGAAGTTTTGTTTATCCAATTATCACAACTGCTGATGGTGGAATCTTGCTCAATCCTGTACTGGCCTACCTCAGCGGATCTCTATCCCTCATATCTTCATTGAGATCTAAACAAGTCCCCAATGTAAGGTCTGCGCTGGACCTACTCACAACTAGAACATTGATTGCATATCGGTCCCTTTCGAATCCAGTGGTATATAAAACTGAGCACCAGCAGATGCTTCAGATATGCTCAAGTCCGTTCAGTGATCCTTCTGGATGGGAAGAAAGCTCATGCTTGAAGTTTTTGTTGGATAAGAGGGATGCTTCACTGGGCCCATGGATACCTGGAAGGGATTCATTTGAGGATGAATTACGTGCTTTTGATGGTGGTGCTGATGGGTTTCTACCTTGTGTGTGGGATGATGAAATCAGCAACTTCCCTCAGCCAGAGTCAATTCGCAAAATGCTTGTCAACCAGATGCTTCTTTGTTATGGTTCCATATTTGCATGTCAGGAAAACACTGTCAAGATAAACCTCTTGAACAATCTTGACCAGTGCCTGAGGTCTGGGAAGAAGTACCTGTGGTTTAAATTTCTCGTTACAAATGCATGTGTTGCTCTGTTGTCAGGGTTAAAGGAATTCCTCACTTTACGTGGTGCTCAATCATTGCCAATTGATATACTAAGTATGATCCAGTCCATATTCAAGGCCATTTTAGTAGAGCCTGAAATTTCTACAGCACAGCAGCGAGCAGCATGCGAGGGTCTTGGTTTATTAGCACGAGTTGGGAATGATATCTTTACAGCAAGGATGGCTCGCTCTCTTCTTGGAGAGCTGGTAACAGCAACAGATCTGAGCTATACAACTTCAGTTGCATTTTCACTGGGTTGCATCCATCGAAGCGCTGGAGGAATGGCATTATCTACTCTGGTTACCCCAACTGTGAGCTCACTATCTCATTTGAGTAAAAGCTCTAATTTCAATCTGCAGTTGTGGTCACTGCATGCTCTTCTTTTAACCATTGAAGCTGCTGGCTTGTCTTATGTCTCCCAAGTTCAAGGGACACTTTTCCTTGCTATGGAGATTCTCCTCTTGGAAGAAAATGGATATGTGGATCTTCGACAGGGAATTGGTCATCTTATTAATGCGATAGTTGCTGTTCTTGGTCCAGAGCTTGCTCCTGGTAGCACATTCTTTTCACGTTGCAAGTCTGTCATTGCAGAGATAAGTTCCTCAAATGAAATGGCTACACTTTTAGAATCAGTTAGATTCGCCCAGCAGCTTGTTCTTTTTGCTCCTCAAGCTGTTCCCGTGCACTTGCATGTTCAAGGTCTTATCCCAACACTTTACTCAAGACAGCCAAGTCTTAGGTATTTAGCAGTGTCAACACTACGTCATCTGATTGAAAGGGATCCGGCTGCAATGATTGACGAGAATATTGAAGAGAATCTGTTCAGTATGCTTGATGAGGAGACAGATTCTGAAATAGCAATGTTGGTTCGTGCAACTATTATTCGCTTATTGTATACATCATGCCCACTACGTCCATCACGGTGGCTGGCAGTTTTACGAAATATTGTTCTTGCTACATCAATTAGAAGAAACACTGGTGAAGTTCTAACAGGTTTTGGACATAATCCCCCTGATAGTACATCTGAGAATGATGTGTACTATGGAGAAGATGAAGACAACATGATTTCCAGGTCAAAGCAGGAGCAAGTCCACGGGGCTGGTTCTATATCAAGCCAGTTTCCTCCAAGGAATAAGCACCTCAGATATCGTACCAGGGTTTTCGCTGCAGAATGTGTAAGCCATGTACCAATTGCAGTTGGAGCAGAACCTGCTCATTTTGACCTCTTGTTGGCAAGGAGCGCAATATCTAAAGGGACTTATCTGTCAAATGACTGGCTAGTGCTTAAGCTGCAGGAACTGGTCTCACTTTCATACCAGATAAGTACTGGGCAATTTGAAGGAATGCAACCAATAGGCGTGAAGCTTTTGTGTTTGATAATGGACAAGTTTGGCAAGGCAGTAGATCCTGAATTTCCTGGCCATATCTTGTTGGAACAATTTCAGGCCCAACTTGTTTCTGCTGTTAGAATGGCTATAAGCACTGCTTCTGGTCCACTTCTTTTGGAGGCTGGACTTGAACTTGCTACAAGGGTTATGACAAGCAGCATAATTGGTGAGGACAGGGTAGCTCTTAGTCGTTTGTTTTCTCTGATAACACGCCCACTAAGTGACATAGAGGACCTATTTTATCCATCTTTTGCTGACTGGGTAGTGTGCAAGATAAAAGTTCGCCTTCTAACTGCCCATGCAGCAGTCAAGTGTAACACCTATCAATTCTTGAGGATGAAGGAAAATGCTCCTAATGTATACCAGCAATTGGCACCTTCACTTGCAAACAGCTCAACTCTATTAGGAAAATACTGGATTCGAGCACTCAAGGATTATGTTTCTATAAGTTTTGGTTTGCACTCAAAAATCAATTACAAGCCATTCCTTGATGGGATTCAGTCATTATTAGTCTCGTCCAAGGTGCAGAGTTATCTTGATGAAGTTTGGTTATTAATTCTTCAAGCAACAGCTCTTGATGCTGCGCCTATGGAATTTGACAAGAATATGCCTGAAAATTTACTTGAACAAACATTTATATCGGGCCATTGTATGGTCAAATTGGACAGAACTGAATTCCAATTTCTTTGGGGGTTATCTATCCTTGTGCTGTTCCATTCATGCCAATCAGTAAAGAATAACTCTTTGAAGATCAACCTTGACTCCAGACAAGACAAAAATTTTGGGAAAATTATTGTTCACAGACTAGATGATAAAAAACCATGTGATCAGGTCTTACCTGTGCTGTTGTCCCTCACAACAGAAGTCTTTTTCAGCAATAATTTCCTTTCAATGGATATTTGCCAGGAGCTCCTCCAGGCACTTACATATGCTGATTGTTCAAGTGCTCCTATCATCCACCTATTCACCCAGATTATCAGATTTTGCCCTGACAATTTTTTTGAGGTTGAAGCCTTTGTCTCCTCTGCATTAGAGTTATTATCTCAGTATCTTGGTGTGATACTTCAATGCAGGGGTGGGAGTTCTCAGAATCATTCAAGTAACAATTTGATTTTTGAATTTTCTATTGCAATTGAGACGTTGGCTTCTCGGATCAAAGGAGAGTATTTGTGGAAGCTTTGATGTTAGTGATATCCACTTCACACCAATCATTTCAACAAGTGTCAACTAATTTATGCTTGTCAAATATTATATCCTTCCTCCAAAATATCTTGCCTCTCATGAGGAAATGTTTTAGAGAAAGAGCTGAATCAGATGGTTACTGCACAAGTCCTAAAGTTGTCTTTGGTGCTATGGTTGGCCTAGTGAGATACTTCTATATAGAGTGTGATAAGAAGATCTCATTGCTCGAAAATAAGGTTTCTGATTCCTACAAGTTGTTGACAAAGATACTACTTTTTTGCTTGGAAGAAACCACTTCTCTTGCAAAACTTGTTCCTGAGATCGTTTATCAAAGTGAAAATATAAGTAACAATGATGTGCTCCTTTGGGGCAGCTTCAGGCTGTGCGTACAAGTTATTCAGGATTCACTTCATAGTACCAACATACAGATGCACATGCTGGGTTTGCATGTACTGAGAAGCTATGCACAGAAGGAGCTAACTGAAGGTTCAGAAACAAAGATGGGTTCTTTTATGATGTTGCTTACGGAATTGCTGGGAGACTTGTTTTTGGTGATGCAGACTACACTGAAGAAATGTTCAAACAAAGAATCTGTCAGTGTCATTGATGAATGTTTGAAACTTATTTTCCTCTTCCACACACTAGCACAATCTAAAAAATACCAACAAGATGCTACAACTCTTCTGCTGGAGGCCTTGCTGATGATTTTTTATCTGTCTAGTGATGCTGTTTCACAGGAGCTTGCTGAAGTGAATACCATTTCCAGAAAGTTGTTCTCTCATTTTATTCAGATTCCGTCTGTGGCTATACAGATCAAAGATATAATGCTTTCTGCACCACCTGAAAGGAGACTACAGCTTCAGGACATGGTCCGAGCTTCAGTCAGTCAAGGCCAGATAACGGTGCCAGTGGCTATGAGTGCACACTCAAAACAGAGTATCCAGGACAGTGGCAGTAAAAACCCTGTGTCCACTGCTGAAGGTTCTGAATGTGTTGCAACTCACGGGAAGAATGAAAATGAAGTTGTTGATGATGACTGGGATGACGACTGGGATGCTTTCCAATCTCTTCCTGCAAGTGCAAATGATGGTGTTCATTCTGGAGAAATCTCTCTTACAACTAGGTATAATGAACAGACCCCTCAGGAAAATAGTGGTCACAGTTCTAGTAGTGTGGATATTACAGCTGGTGCTATGGAAGAGATAACTTGTGTAGACAAGGAACTTGAGGAGCCCTCTGATTTACAATTCTCAAGTACTGAACAACAGACCAGACATGAATTTGCAGGGTCATCCCATGAAGGTTGTGATGAACTTGAAAGACATCCATCTGTTGATTGCAAAGAGCAATTAGCTCGTAATGGGTCAGCAGATGAACTGCAGCAGGTTCATGAAGAAACTGATCAAGTAATTAAAGATAACAAAGTTGTTTCTGCAGAAATTCATGGAATTGAAGTGGATGTACAGGACGAAAATGTTGAACATGATTCCCCAGTGAATTTAAATAATCTGTCAGATATTGATGGCAAGTTTGTCAAGGATGATAGTAGAGAAGAGCTGTCTTCCTCTGATGCTGACATACCAGATTTTAGTATGTCAGGAAATGTGATGAGCGAGAGCGGAGGAAATGAGGAACTTATGGGCTGATTTGTTCAGGTACATTGTCATATTTGGCCACCTGTATCTATTTAGTCTGCATAAGAAGAGAGATTATTTTGCCTGTATCAAGATATATTACATGAGACAAAAATAATATAAAGGTTTACTACCATGATCTTTATTTTGTAAGAAAAAAAAAAAAATTTGGCAGTGGCCATTGTTGTAATGTAAAAAAAAAAAAATGGTCAATAGTTCAGTGGCCATCGATTTCAACTGAAGCTGAACCCAGCAAATTACACCCTTCATGTGCAGGTTTGAGGAGGTACTGCAGACACAAGACTGCAACATGGTTATGCCCCACTGCAGGGACACTAGGAGTTGTGATGACCTCTCTAAGGTAGTGTCTGCCTGTCTGGGGCTTTTGCATTCTCTGGTGAATTGGTGACATGAATCCTGTTTGTTCCGCTATGAGGGCATGATTTTGAAATAGCTCTCTTGTGTTATCCATCCAGCTGCTATCAGGGTGTATAAAGTTGAAGCAGGGCTACACCAAGGCAATGGGATTGATCATGATACGAAATCCGTTGGTCTTCGGATGGATATTGTGATATATGGCACCCTTCTGGCAATATGGTGCATCTCATAACTACTGTGAAGAGGCTGAAGTATACTTCCAGAAAATGAAAGATGAAGGCCATAGTCCTAACCTGTTCCATTACAGCTCCCTGTTGAATGCATATTATTGTCTTGTATATTGTGTGGACCATGTGTTGCTGAATTCAATTCAAGATATCAGCACATTGAGAAGTTACATGTATAACTTCAAGGCCTTGTAGTTTTGAGTATAATTTCCCTTGCCTTTTAATGTAGCTATTTGTGGAACAGGTTCTGGCCATTTCTCGTTTTTTTAGTGGCAGTGTTACCTTGTTACATCTTACATTACGTGGTGTGTTAACATGAATTTTTAACCTCAGTGATTAATTGTGCATCATTTTTTATTAGGGGCTAGTGTATGTACATGCTTTGATGTCAATGGGCACCACAGCTGTTTGAAACATTCCCCTGCTTCTACTGATGTTCTTGTTTGTATTAGAAATTGATGATTTTAAAGGGGCTGACACAACAGGGAGGGTTTTTCATTTTAATTTTCAGGATTTTTTTTTTTTTTTGTTTTGTGAGAGAGGATGGCTATGTATTTCAACATGTTTGGTTTCGAGACGAGATTTGACGGGATGGTCCCATAGTTGTTTTTTTTTAGACAATGAGGGCTATCACTGCCATATGTAGTTGGTCCGAGTAAATTTGATGATTTTTCGTTGTTTTTGTTCGAATGATGAGGCAGTTGATGAAGGTGAACAACGAAGGAGCGTGAACAACGTGACAGAGCAGAAGAAAAATTCTCACCTGTGCTGCGAGCCCGGTTATCTACCTACTGTACATCCGTAGTTTGTTCTCGCTTCTCACTCAATCCACAGTGGCCATTATTGTTCTCCAAACAAAAAAAAAATAATGTGCATAATGAAGTACCAGAATACGACAATAATCTTGACTGCCACCAGTCTGATGAGAACATGAGCGAAATGTCAGTAGATGACCAACCAATATCTGGGCAAGCATCCAAAAGCCCTTCTGAGAGGGAGAAAAGTAGGGAGAAAAGTATTGACTTGAACATTCATTTGTGTTCTCCAATGGCCATAAATGATTCAAATGATTTCAGAAATTTTAGCAGATAAATGTTCATGATGAAGTTTTTAGGAAGGACAAATCTTGTGTTCCAGAACTTGAATCATTGCATTCAACAACCTAATGAAGAATCAAGGGAAAATCAATGCAAGGAAATGTAATGGAGCAAGTTAGGCCCTCCGAGGAATATAGCCAGCATGCTGAGTTTGAATGTGAAGAAATGGATGATTCTGTAGAGGACACACTTCAGAGTCCAAGCCCCTACTCTACAATTCAAAATAAGGTGCATGTTGATACCTATTATTATGTTAACTCATTAAAAAATTATTTTGTTTCTAGACTTATTCTAAAATTTTTACTCCCTTCGCTCCCCGCCTGGAATTCTCAGTTTGTAAGTTAAAACTAATATTTTTTATTTGCATGTTGGGTGTCTTTTGTCTGCTCATTCACTATACTGTTTTCAGATACTTCTCCATCAGTCTAAAATCAACTTTGAGCCATATGGTTTTTATTTGGCACCACTGCAAGTACAATAGTAGCCACCTAAAATTTAGTACATGTATTAGGAATATAGCCAACATGCTGAATTTGAATGTGAAGAAATGGGTGATTCTGAAGAGGGGAGTTTAGTTCAGAAAATCCAAGCCTCTCCAATTCAAAATAAGGTGACGTTGATACCTATTAGTATTATACTTCCTGCTTTCCAAAAAAATAGCGATGCTTTTAGACTTATTCAAAAATTTTATATAAATATAATTTATTCTGTCATGACTTATTTTGGCCAAAAACGCTCAGTCACAACAAGGCCAAATATAATTTATTCTGTCATGACTTATTTTGGCCAAAAGAAAAAAAAAAACGCTCACAGTCACAACGGCACGCTGAGAGGCCTTCCGTGCTCGGAGGGAGTACTCCGTATCTCGGCCCCGTCCAGTGCGAGTCGGGAACACAAACAGATAGCATCATCCCGCGTCGCCGCGATGGAAGCCTCGCCCTTGCCGATGCTCGTCGCCTCCCGCTTGCTGTCTCTGCCGCCGCTGCTGGCGCCGACATGCCCCCGGCGGACCGCTCCCTTCGTCCGCGCGGCCAGGCAGACGCTGGAAGCGCCGGAGGCGCCCAAACCGCCGCGGCCGTCCCCCAGGCGCAGCGCCGTCGCTGAGGTGAAGGGGGCCCCGGACCCCATCGCTGCCCTCAACAGGTATTCCCAAGCACAGTTTGCTGCTGCCTATGGCGCTCTGGCTTCCATTGGCAGAGGCAAAGGATGTTAGGATGCAGTCAGTAGTTTACTGCTCATCGATTTCAATTGAAGATGAACCCAGCAAATTACGCCCTTCGTGTGCAGGTTTGAGGAGGTACTGCAGACACAAGACTGCAACATAATTCTGCGCCACTGTGGGGGCACTAGGCGTTGGGATGACCTCTCTAAGGTAGTGTCTGCCTGTCTGGGGCTTCTGCATTCTCTGAATTGGTGCTGTGGGACTTGCGAGGAGAGTTGCCGATAGTTAGATAGACAGACAAACAGCAAGCTACTGAACTTGGCATGTTTCAGGTCTTCGAGTGGATGCAGGAGCACGAGATGACCAACGCTGCATCTTATAGCAGCTACTTCAAGTACCTTGGACTGAGCCGTGACCCTGCGAGGGCGCTTCAAGTGTACAGTGCCATCCAAGACCAATCCATGAGGGTCCATGTCTCCATCTGTAATTCGGTTCTTGGGTGCTTGATGAAGAATGGGAGGTTGGACAGCAGCTTCAAGCTCTATGATGAGATGATACGAGAAGGTCTATCTCCTGATCCATTCACCTACAGCACCGTATGGGACTTTGACCCTTTCCCTTTATTTATCTGTTAACATTGTGACATGAATCCTGTTTGTTCCGCTAGGAGGGCATGATTTTGAAATAGCTCTCTTGTGCTGTCCAGCTGCTGTCAGGGTGTATGAAGTTGAAGCAGGGCTACACCAAGGCAATGGGATTGATCAATGATATGAAATCCCGTGGTCTTCAGATGGATATTGTGATATATGGCACTCTAATGGCAATATGTGCATCCCATAACTACTGTGACGAGGCTGAAGTGTACTTTCAGAAAATGAAAGATGAAGGCCATAGTCCTAATTGTTCCATTACAGCTCCCTGTTGAATGCATATTCAGAAAATTCTGATTATGAAAAAGCTGAGTTATTGATGAAAGATCTGAGGTCCTCTGGATTAACACCAAATAAGGTCATGTTTCTTGTTCTAGTTTGTTGGTCCTTTTATTAATTACCTTGAATGTATATTCTTTCATAGTGTGCCAAAGGATATTCTTGCATTAATAGGGGAAGCGTCTGCAGATCCCATCTAGCTGCAATCCTAATTTTCTGCATGATAGATAATTTGTTGAATGGAACTTGGATGAGAACGCATTGTAGTGTCATGGGGACCACTGGTGCTCGGTGCTCCTGAATGTTTCTATAGCTTAGACACGTCTATAGCCTAGATTATAGTGTCATTGAGAGAATTAAAAAAAAAAACTTGACCTGTGGGGTATGATGGCCTCCAGGCATATTGTTAAGAAGAGAGTGATCTTTTCACACAGATCAAGAAAAACCCCTGAACCCCCACTCCTAGTGTCATTGAGAGAATTGATGCTCAGTGCTCCTAAATGTTTCTATAATAGCCTCTTCACTTTGCAATTATCTTTTGCTTCTTTCTTGAAGTCCTATGCAGGCATGCAGCTATACCTGTACTCAAGGTGTTTAGTGTTTACCTTGTATATATGTCTGTCTAAGTTGTGGGGTATTTCTTTCTTCAATTAATGCAACGATAAGCGGTTCTCCTGTGTTTGAGAAATAGGTTTCTTTTATTTTGACAGTCAGACTTTGATCATTGGTTTCTCACAAAATATATTGTTTATAGCTACAAAACAAATTTAATGCAGAAGAACTTTGAAATATGGATCTAATTATATCGTATATACACTAAACATACTTAGTCAAAACATGCAGAGTTTGTTTTTTTTTTCCAAAAATACTTCTTGTCTGTTTGAAGTGAGGGAGTACCTTCTAAATTACATTGCACTTGCAGGTTATGTTGACCACTTTGTTAAAGGTGTATTCTAAAGGTGGTCTCTTTCAAAAGGCTGAGGAACTACTAACTGAACTGGAAGCCTCAGGCTTTGCTCAGGATGAGGTAAAACATGTGGTCTCACACACAGAAGTACTTAATGTGTATACTTGCATGGTCCCTTGAAAATTGAAATGAACCAACATTACATGCTATCATGATTCCTTAATCATTATATTGTGTCCAGATGCCATACTGCATATTGATTGATGGCCTTGTCAAATGTGGAAAGATACAGGAAGCAAAGACTCTGTTTAATGAAATGAAAGAAAAAGGAGTCAAATCTGGTACGTGATATAGCTGGATAACAGATTAAACTATCTGTCTTTTTTCTAGTTTTCAGTTGCAAATGTATTGATATGGTTCTTCACAATATTATCTTTTAGGCTATAATTATTTGACTAGATGCAAGTAAGCACATTGAATGTTATTTAATTTCTCTCAGAAAACCATACTACATTGTTGTGTTAATCCTATTTAGAGTCATCTAGCCTTTTGATCTTATGTTGTGCTGAGTCTTATGTGGCGTAGTGTGTCGTAATACTTCCTCTGATTCCAAATTTGGGTTGTTTTAGGATTTTTTTTTTTTTCCAGTGAAACGTTTTTTTTAACTTGGGCCATCGATATGGAAAGTTACAAAGATTCACGACACATAGTTGATATTACCCTATTCATCATGGAAAATAATTTCAGAACATATATTGTTTACTATTTAGAATGGTATATTTCAACAAAAAATGCTAGGCAAAGTTTCACATTGTAGACTATCGCTGTCCTAAACGACCTACATGTGGAATCAGGGAGGGCTTCTTCATTGGAGCACATAATAAATGCTGGACAGCAGACAGGCTTGCATGCCGAGGTCTCCCACATCCTGCTCGCTGCTCCCACTGTGATCAAGAGGAAGAAACTATCAATCATCTATTAGTTTCATGTGTGTTTGCGCGAGAATTTTGGTTTGTTTTGCTGTGGAAAGTGGGCCTGCAGGCCCTTTTGCCACAACTGGATGAACCCTCCTTTGATGAATGGTGGGCCAAAGCAGAGTCAAGAATGGATGGTTCACACAAAAAAGGATTCAACTCGCTTATCATCCTTGGGGCATGGACAATTTGGAACCATTGCGCAATCGATGTGTTTTTGATGGTATTCCTAACCTGGCTGGAGCATTGCTGCTCGCTGGTGAGGACATTATTGGAGTCTTGCAAAGGCTAAGGGAAGTTCCGTCCCTTCTCTTGAGCCTGTAGATAGCCAGTAGAGTCTTTTGTGGAGGTGAGGTCGTTTTTTCAGTCTTTAGTAAAAGGCGCATGGGTTTTTCTAAGAGCTTAGGAGTGTGGGTGTGTGTTGCAAGGGCTCCTCCCCTTTTTTTTTTTTTAATATAAAGATACGCAGCTCTCCTGCGTGTTCGAGAAAAAAAATCTCTAGAGCTTTCCCATGCACTCACATGCAAATGTCTTATTACTATGTACTGCCGGTCCTACTATCAACTATTTGTGTCTTGTTGACATTTTCTGACATCTATCTTCTTGTTTCTGCAGATGGTTATGCATTTAGTATTATGATTTCAGCATTACACAGAGGTGGTCATCACCAAGAATCAAAACAGCTTGCAGAAGAATTTGAGTCTGAGAATGCATCATATGATCTGGTTATGCTTAATACATCACTGCACACTTACTGCAGCACAAATGATATGGAGAGTGTAATGAGGATGCTAAAGAAAATGGATGAATTGAACATATCACCTGATAACATTACATTTAATACCTTGATAAGGTACTTCTGCAATGCAAAGGTTTATCACCTAACATACAAAACGGTTGAAGATATGCACACAAAGGGTCATCAATTAAATGAGGTATTTGGTTCTTGCAAATCATTTCTTTCTGAGTTCTATCATGGATCAAACCTCAGCTATCCTTGATTAGAATTATAACTTTGCTTATTTTCTTTGTATTACTTCCGTTTGCTCATATTGTATTCCACATGGGGTTATAGTTCCTATTTTATCGGTCAGATCAAGTGGGAGTGCAACAAAACGATAGGTTTATATGGTTTTTCTGGTTTGATCAGTTAATTTTTTTGTGATCATATATAGTTTGAGCTTGGTCGAATAGTTTCACATTATGGTATGTCTGATAATTTCCCACTGCTGACTGAACCATTGAGTCAAAATGAGTGTGCATGCCTCTTGTTTTGAGTTATGACACTCTTGTCGAAGAGTGAAGATGACTGCACAACTTCCTAGAATATACTTTAAGTCAGCCTTTTATTGCAGAAAACCTATGTGTAGTTGATGAAAAAAAAGTTCTGTATATCTTTTACAGGAGCTTTGTTCTCATGTAATGGTACAGCTAGGAAAGGCAGGTTTTCCTTCTGAAGCATTTTCTGTGTATAATATGTTGAGATACAGTAAAAGAACAGTAAACAAATCTCTTCATGAGAAGGCCTTAGGCATCTTAGTTGCAGCAGAACTTCTCAAGGACGCTTATATAGTTGTTAAGGTAATAAAATTATACTGCTTTTGCATTTGCTACTGCAATCTCTTCTGCTTGTTTTCTGTGTCCACACTAACCATATCAAATTACAGGACAATGCTGATCTGATATCTCCTCCTTCTTTGGAGAAGTTTGCTAAATCTTTTATGATATCAGGAAATATAAATCTAATTAATGATGTCATGAAAGCCCTAAACCGCTCTGGGTGGCGTATCAGCCAGGTGATCGTCCTGTACCTGTAGCGTCCTTTGGTACCTGTTTGGAATTTAATGCGGATGTCAAAATGGTATAATCATGCTAGATGGTTTGTTCTGAGACTGCATTATACTAAAAAACTAAATATTTACCTATTTAAGTTAATTAGAGGCTTATGCCATCGGATACTCTGAAATCGGAATTACATGTCAAGCATGTAATTACCATGGTACTATGTCTCTCAATGTTCATTGATTGATAAATATAGTGGTTTAACCTTGCACATTTCCAGTCATGACTTCTGAGTGGTGTGTGGCTGCACAAACATTTATGGACTCAGGATTCTTGTTTACAATCTATCTTCTTTAAATTTTTATCAGACTTATGAAATGTGGGACAAAGGCACTTCCATGGCAATTAAAAAAAAAAAAAAAACTTGTTTTTGGGACTTTATTTGGAATAACATGCCTAATATGTCTAGAAATGATGAAATGGTGTCACTTTGGTGCTGAAATGGTTTTTACAAGTTTCTGCGGACTGCTTTTAGCAGATATTTTTCTGTGGGAATGGAGCAGCATCCCCAGGTTCTACGGCCAAAACAAAAATAATTACAAGATTTCTTATATTCTCAACATAATGGGGCTTAGTGGTATGATTGTTGCTCTGGCACTGACATGTTCATAAGGCTGCGGTGAGTGGGGATCTTAGAAGAGTAATAAGATCTCAGAACAAGGATTAAAAACACATTAGCACACCACTTGCAAGTAACTAGGTGATTTTTTGGGAGAGTAGGTCTATCAACTCAAAAAATTGATTTTCAGGCCCATAAACTTTTTAAGTGGTTCACCATAGGTCTGTGCCCTTTCATTTGGCCCTTAGATTCATCTTCCAGGTCCATAAATGGTAGAATTCTCCTATGCTCTCTTGGCCACCACCAGCTCCTGCTTTATCACTGGGCCAAATTGATGGCCAGAGAGGATGTCATCAAACACTATAAAGCCCCATCGCAATCTAGTGGCTCAGACTGAATTATTCCCTGTGACTACAACTCTGCTAGCCTTATGGGCTTCCCTGTGCTTCTGCTTTGTGCCTAAAATCATCTCGTTCTGATTTCTTATATGATCTAGAAAAATGTGTGGCTCAAGGGTTAGCCTTTGTCACGTTGTATTCTTTACTTATTTTGTTTCATTTCATCAATAAAACAAATAATCTTAATTTTGGAGAAGTGAGATTGGATGATGCTTGTCTTTTGCTGGTGAGTTCCTGACAGTAGAATGCATTGATTAGCTTTTGAGGAAAAATTTTACGCTGGTGAAATTAAGTTCTACTACCTGCTAATATGAACTGTTCTATAAAACATAAAATAGATCTATAACTCTGCATTTTGTTGAATTTGATTTCTTCAATAGCTCTTGTTATGTGCTCATAACTCCTGAAGCCCCATTTTCATGATAATTTTGTGATAATCTTGTTACTCCCAGAATCGCTGGTCTTGTCCACTGCAAAATTTTCTTGTTCATGCTTGGGTGTTCTATTCCCTGGTCCCTGATTTGTACCTGATACTGTAAACTTTTTATCAGGCTTGGGTTGGTCCCTGATTTGTCAGGCCTATCCTGGCCCCACATATGAACACATAGCAAGCATGCTAACTTACTCTTCCTTCCAGCACTGAACACAACCATTGCATTTGCAGGACATCTTTGGGAGAGCAATTAAGAGATACATCCAAAAGCCTGATAAGAAACAGCTGCTGCTGTGCCTCTTGGACTGGATGATTGGACAAGGCTATTCTGTAGACTCATCATCAAGGAACTTGCTTTTGAAGAGTGCACAACTTTTTGGCCAAAAACAGATTATAGCAGAAATCCTTTCTAAGCAGCAGACAGCATCAAGGACTATTGGCCAAAGACACAAAAATGACAAAGGAAAGATTTTGTATAAATAAATTGTTCATATCCATACAGGAACCTCCTTTGATAAGCCATGATTGTTGAGGATCAATTTACTGTGCTCTGAGAGGTAAGAGACAAGATATCAGTTATCACCCTCATGAGGATATGCCTAGGCTGCAAACAAACTTTTATTAGGATTTCAGATTATGGTATGCAGTACATGTTGAATCAAATTGAGTTCTCTAACATCTCATGGCTAAACTAACGTCTATGCCTGTTGTGGTCAGGAACTTTCCTGTGAGACATGCTTGTTCCAGTAGCGGTAAAGCTGGGAGTGGAGTATGGCCATGCTTACAATGATATGTGTGTTAGATGATATTTTGTCTGGAGGCTTACAGTAAGTTTTCGTTACATTTTCATAAAGCTAAAGCAGAGACAATTTGATTTGATTTTAGAGGATTTTGCATATGGCATTCAACATGGTTGAGGTCACTGTACCTAGAAAGCAGCATACAATTTTGTTGACAATGGACAAGGTATTTGTGTGTGTCTTGAACATGCACTTAGGCCTTGTTTGGTTGCATACAAATGCGTCTCAACCCACGTGGTTTGGGAGGGATTGAGGTGGAATTTAACTTAAGTTCCACCTTAATCCCTTCCAAACCATGTAGATTGGTGTGTATTTGTGTGTAGTCAAACAAGCCCTTAGTAGTTTCTTGGATAATGAATGTAAGAAGGGTTACCAGACGTTCCAATGCAGTCAAAGTTTTTCTTATTATACTAGCATTAAACTAGTACTACTTGAACTCACATTATTATATTAGTTAAAAAATGAACTAATTGTCTTGTCCTAAACGTCATGTATTCTAAAAATGGAGGGATTACTTAATTAGTTTGGAAAAATGGTGTTGCTTTGAAGATTTGACATTTTGACTTCACCTTGTACATACAGGCAGAGTATCAGATAAATTTTTTTGTCCTAAAAAAGTGGTGAAATATGTTTGTGAGTTTGTCATCTGTTTTGTTTTTAGGAAACTGGATCGCACACTATTGTGCCTTTATGCAAACCAAGTTATTGATCCCTTTTACAGGATGAACAGTTATGTATCCTTTTATATCCATGATATTGTAGGATTGTCAGGTGAAACTATGGACTATAGCATCTGATACTCCGTTTCTTTTGCAGCCCAGGTAAATTGAAACTATGGACTATAGCATCTGATATTCAATGTTTATCAGTTATCTCTATTGAAAGGCTTGAAGTTATTTGTCCTAATCACTAAATTGGTGCCAGTGTTGAGGTGAACTTGGAGAAAGAATCGTGCATCAGTTTGACAAAATTTATTTGCTGATGGCTACATAAGCTCTCCTTTTTTAGAGATGCGTCTATGGCACGAAATGATAAAGAGTGACATGAACAGATAGATCCTGTACAATACTTTTAGCTGAGGCGGAGCCTGAGTATTTTGTCTTTGCGATATTCAGTTTGAGCTTAGCTGAATGGTGGGGACTCTATGATTGAACTTACACTAACCACGAGCAGCTGCAGGATCTTTTCAACAAATATCGTCCAATAAGTTTTGAGTCCACATATAGTCCACATATATTCGAACACATAAGATTCCTTAGCGTATAGTTTTGACCATGTTTGCAGAATCTTGTTGCATGTCTAGCCTTTAATATTATGTGCCGCCCATCTATTTGTCCTTTTATATCTCCTTTATACTACCTGGTGGTATGCGGTCCTCTTCGTCGCAAGTAGCACCGAAGGAAGTTCATTGCATCCAGACATTTTGCAGTGCAGAAAGTTGTCATAGTCAGCTATATTCATTGAGTGGGACATGTTTTCCCTTGTTGCAGGCGACAAGACTTTCAGGTACCAAAGCATATCATAATATTGTGTTCTTATCAATTTTCCTGTGCTGTGGTGTCGTTATGTTCCAAAAATATCGAGCAGTACATATGGGCTGCACGACAAGAAAATCAAGCTAACAAAATTTCGAGGACCAACATTTCTTTCCCTTGTAATTATATGGTGCATCACAATTTCATTTTTGCTATTGTTTGGCCTAAGCAGTTAAATTTAACTATGAGAGACCCAAGCCCAAAATGGAAGGAAAGCACCTGAAGTTTATAAACATGGAGGCAACGGGCTGAGATTCAGTGGGATTTTTGTGATAATGATCTGAGGAAGCCGCCTTTCAAAATTCTGGAGCAAACCATGTTTTAAGTCCCTTGTTGCCATTTTTTTTTTTTTTTGGGCAGATGGTGCCATCCAGTCATCCACATCCACCTTTACTTGGCAGTGGCAACCTCCTTCACTCAACCCACTGATAGCGAGAAATTTACTCTGCTAGTACGTATTTTAATCATCCAGTCGACATTGGTGACTTGTGTGTCCCTGACCCTGATAAGATAAATTAGCGCGATGGCATCGTTGTCGTAGCGTACAAATAACAAAAAAGAAAATTGGGACAGGTTTGAAGGTGGGGACCAGCACAATTACACAACACTCAGGAAAGGCGGGCCAAGGCGAGCTATCGCGATCAGCGATTGGGCCCGTGACAGCTCGTCTACTTCTTTATTATTAGGGACGTCATATTTTTTGTTTTCTCCCGAATGACGGCTCTCATTTCATCCACCATCAACAACCGGCGTTACCATCCAAGTTTCTTTCGCTCTTTCTTCAAACCGTGTCGTTGTCTGCTGCCGTGTTTGTGAGTGTTGGGGTCAAGTGGATTGGTGGATGAATCTCCCTGGCCAGTCTCGGCAGTCAAGTGGAGGAATCTCGCAAGCAACTCCTGCCACACATAGCGGGGAATCATCATCTCCCTTTGTGTGTGTGTGGCTGGCATGTAGGGCCCGTTGTAGATGTGTTTACTTTCACCTTAATTGAGTCCTGAGCAGTTGTCTCACTAGGGGTTTTATTGCAGCGCAGCACACAACACGCAATGCAGAAAGGTAAGCCGTGTAGCTATCACGCTATTATGGACATGCTTATGCAGCCGCCGGCCCACCAACGGCAAAGAGGAGGCAACAAGCACGCAATTGACCAAGAAATATTTATGCTTCGCTTGCAATCTCAATGACATGTCGCTACGTGCCAAGATTCTTGCCTTGCATAGAAAGGGTTCTCGCATAGAAATATCATTTTGGTCTTTCCCCTGCTACTGCACGAGATAGACATGCATATGCAGATGGCAATCGTATGCTAAGATTAATGAACATTAACATGAACCCACCAATAAGAAGGGAATCGACTCACTCGGGTAAAAGAGCTTGTTGTCACCTGATTAATTTCTTTTTCACCCTTAGAATCGCCTCCAAAGGCTTTGCGTCATCTTCTTCCTCCAACTTGTTGTCGACAAGCTCCGTCTTGCCCTAGACGACCATTGTCTTTACTGCTAATGTGGTAGGGTCATGTTGGAGCTTCGCATGAGTTGTTGGCACCATCGAGCTTAGATACGGCCTTGTCATGCTCGCAGCAGACATGTCACTGCATCTTCCACCACAGCTAACCTTTCCACGTACGTCATTGTCCCTATCCATACGAGTCTCGATCCACCACCTCTTGGACAATGGCAGAACGACCACCTTGCCTCACCGTTCCTATGACAGTCACCACCATCCATCCAACCCACAAAACCTTTTTAAGGCCAATAAATTTATGAAAATATAAGCAAGCAACTTCCTTCGATATGCCTTTAATTTGAGACTTATAGTGAGCAAAGCATGGAAGAATTCCCATGCATTGCATGATGTGAGGTCTTAGGACAAACATTTCAAAGTCACTAGAGAGCGTTACAACTCTTCTTTTCCCTCACCCTTTATTTGTGGTAGCCCTTTCTAAAGAGTTCCGACTTGGTTGCATCCATGAAAGAACAATGTAGGCTCTATATGGATCCACTAGGATTAAATAAAACTATTGAAGGGTATTTTTTTTACCAAAATTTATTTTTCTAAAAGGATATAGTCTCTTCAAGTTGTTCTTCATCTTCATCTCCAGCAACATTCCAATATCATCCCTCATCCCCATAAATTGTCGTGTTAGGGAAGATGAGACAATTTTATTGCTCTAGCAGCTCTCCAATAGCTCCACTTTATTATGGTAAAAAAAAACTCTCATCTCCTCTCAAATAAAGCAGAAGTTGCATCCCCCCCCCAAAATAGTCTAAGGCCCATAATAAGTATCATCTTCTTCCCCATCGACACTGCTTGTCATTCGCCGTCACAACCATCGGAGCACCTCTCGCGTCTGCCATATGCTATTCGTGCATCATCGCTCGCATCCGCCATTTGCAATCGACCCTCGAGCTCATATTTGACATCTACCCACATCTCGCTTGTAGAACGACAATGGGTGAGAGACCTATCTGCGTGGGCGGGTGAGCGGGCGGCACTTCAGCGGGCTAGCACTAGTGGTTGGCCAGTGGTGGCTAGGGTCAAGGATGCGCGCGGCGGTGGATGGCTGGGGCCCTAGACGGGGCCAAAGCGCAAGGAGGGGTTGGGCGCGAGAATGGCTGGGGCCGCAACTAGGCGCTGCAGCGACTAGGGCAGCGGCCATGGCTAGTCCTATGTGGCAGTGGCCGAGGTTGACACCGAACCTATGCTGGTGGCTCAAGAACCTCTACAGCCTATCGAAAGATTAAGACGTTGAGAGTGAACAAAAACAAAAGGAAAATAAATTACAACCAGACATGTGAGTCCCACGTATTAGGGGAGATTATGGTAGCCTACTAGAGCATCCCCAATAATCAAAAAATTGTATCGGTAATCACCAATACCATCATATTGAAGATGACTTATTGGTGAGCTGCTGAGAAAAAAGATAGCTAAAAAGTGGTAGCTAGGGGTGGTCTTATTTTGTTGGTGGAGTTGTACCTGCTTATTTAAGAGGAGATGCATGAAATATAAGTGAAAAAAAGTATACTTCCTCCATCCCAAATTATAAGAGGTTTGAATTTTTTTACTCTAACTTTAACCACCCTTCTTAATTAGAAAATTTGCATAAATATAGTAAAATTTAAGTTATTTTTGAAGAATTTTTATTGATAAAAGAAGCCAAACATCTTGTGAATTGAGATGGAGAAATTATTAGGCACGGCTAGAGCAAGAAAAATCAAGATTATATCTAATGTGGCAGTTTACGGAGATAAGGAGAAATATTGTGTTACTGCTAGAAATGTTCTTAGTGCTGAAAGTGCCACTGTTGTTGTACTAACGTTAAGGTTTTTTTAAGGGAATAACTAGTACTCCGTAATAAGTTGATGGTTGATGAGGATTCCTGGGATGATGCAACGGATGACGTTCAACCGAGAGAGGCGGCCCCGTGGAAAGCGACGCTACAAAGGTAACTCCACCCACCCCGATTCCGACGCCCGTGAGGTGCCGAGTCTGCCCTTTGCGACGGACGCTGCCGCCGGCAGGTGCGGATGCAGGCTGCGGCGGGGAACGTCGCTTAGCCTGGGTGGACTGGAGGAAAATATCTGAGGCAGCCCATCTATAAACTGGTTGTCCTGTACTCAGGGCCCTGCCTGTACTAGTCGGATTCGGCTCATGGGGATGTATAGGGTCGCCGACTTGTCGTCCCGTCATTTAGAGACTAGTAATAAAACTAGTGGTACCGTCCCGTCATTAGAGACTAATAAAACTAGTGGTCATCCGCGAGCCACCTGGCAGTGGCCATTGGTACCTAGAGATTCCATGGTCCCCAAGAACGCCATACACTACTAGTACACCTGAGCCGTAGCTCAAAAAAAGACTGTAGGAGTGCAGTGCACCCAATGGTGTTGGCAATATTATCACAGATCTCTGTTTGGACTTTGGACAAGCTAGGACCACTACTCAAATCAAACCAGCGGCTAAAAATAATGTATATTAATAGTTTTTAAATATATATATTAATAGTTATTCTATATGTTTGCTCTATACTATTTTCTCACATCAAGTACAATGTACATAATGCAGCAAAATGCATAAAGAAATTTCTTGGGCGCATACCTGCTCCCTCTATTTAAAATTATAAATTTTTTTTAACTTTTTAATATATAATTTTTATTATACACTTAGATAAACAATATATATAAATACATATGAAAGTAACGTATCTAGAAAAGAAAAAAAAGTCTTATAATTTGGAACATAGAAAGTAGCTACCACTGGTACACTGGCGTTTAGTAGTGGCGGGTGCAGAGGTATATCTAGTGGCGGTTGCACGAACCGCCAGTGGTAACTGCCAGTGCAAATAAGCAATTCTAGAGGCGTCAAGTTAATATGCACCAGTGTTAACTGATGTTCACTGGCGGTTTGAATAATCAACCGCCGTTAGAAACGTTATTTTCTCAAGCAGATTTTCTAAGGATCCGACACTAAAATTAGCTTTGCACAGGCGGTCCGCGTAGCAAACCGTCTCCACAAAATTTATTTTCACAGGCATACTTTATAACTAACCGCCGCTGAAGAAGTTTTTTCACAGGTGGTAATATAATTGTTTGCACTGGCGGCCGCCGCATGTGAAAGGGTACTAGATTTGGACGCCAGTGATAATGATTGTTACAGGCGGTACTAATAGGAAACCGTCTCTGAAAATGGTTTTTTCATGGAACTCAATTTGGCGCCAGATTATATTATATTAATTCCCGCCATCCGGCACACAGTTTTAAATATAAACATGCATGCAAAGTGATCTCATGAATATTTAGATGTGTGTAAGAATATGATCCACATATATGGGGGAGAGAGAGAGAGAGAGAGAGAGAGAGAGAGAGAGAGAGAGAAAGAGCCAATTGAATTGGCTAAGAGCAATGACATTACTATACGTTGTCTAGGCCGCCTCATGCAGAGTCTTATTCTTTTATAATGGGGATGAGAAAGGTGAAAGAAAGATGCTATAGTTTTATAAAATAATCGTCTCATGAGTTAAAATCTAGAACTACGGTACAACTTCTTTACCATTATACGAGTTATTGTTGCCATATACAACTTACAACTTCTTTACCATTATATTCCATTGTTTTTCCCAGATGAATCAACACCCTCGCAAGACAAAGTGGTTGACCAATTAATAAGTGAAATGTCCACCGGCTCTTCTCCATGCAAAGAAAACTCCATAATCAACCATTTTTTTATCGAGCTAGTAGATAGGTTCTAATGATAAACATTATTTACCAAAAAATCCTGCCCTGGGATTGTCAACATCTTTCGTTCACATCCTGATTTCGGGCGGAGCTACAACAAATTCAAGTGGAGTGCGCTTGCCTTGTGGATATAAATATAGTGAAAATTTGGCTATAATCGCTATTTTTCTGTTTTTTCGTGTGGGTGTAGCTGCACCCACTAACCACTATGTAGATCCACCCATGCCGATTTATCGATCAAGGGTTGCACCTAAATTTTCCTTACATTTCTCGTGTGAAGTGGTAAACAGTGACGGATCCAAGATCAAAATCTATGGGGCCAAACTTATTTATTTTAAGTTAATCACTACAATTAACATATATAATTGTGATTTTAAAATACCTTTTAAAGGCATATTATAAAAAAGTTATGGGGCCAGGTGCCACTAGAGGCAACCCAAGATATTTTCCTGTAAACACTGAGATTTTTGTGTCAAAAATTTTTGTACGAGTGATTGAACTGCTATCGTTTCCATTTGAATTGGGAAAATCTGTGTTTTGACTGTATTAATTTTGAGCCCCGAGCAATCTCCGAACACGAGGAGGATTTGAGTGCAGTTAGTTCATAGGCCGATAGATGCATTGCAAAAGATGGCTGCATCATGTGTATATAGAGGGGACATCTCAAGGTTGCTGCCGTCTGAAGCACCGGTTTTAGGTTAGTATATCAGCATCTGCTGCCATTTTGATGACAACGGATCACCTCGACGTTCAACACTTACACCGTCGTTATTAGCCCATCCTCTCCCTAAAGTACAGACCTTAGCCCACATGAGCTGCTGCCTCAACCTAGCTGCTGTGTGCACGTCGCACCTCGCAAGATTATTAGTGTACTACGTAAAAAGTAGATTTGTCTATTCTGTTTGTTCAGGATTAGTTGAAGTGCAAGCATGTGGGTTAATTGCTTTCTAGGAGAGGAGGTTACAGAAATCCTCCCTGCTTTTGTGTTCTGTAAAGACGCAAAATCCAAGAAATCGACACGCATTAACGCTATTATGTACCTTTGTCACGCATTATCGAAGATCCGATCCACCACTGATGGGCATTAATAAGGATTAAGGATAAGTGCTGAACGTGCATTGGCTCACTTTCGGGTGCCTTGTCTCGTGGAGAAATTTGAGCTTTCTTCGTTCCACGCCGACATTTGAAAATACCACTATGGGGACTCATCAACTTTTGTGAAGTTTCACACACACATATATATAAGGTCTGCTTGGATAAAAGTAATAATAATTACCAGCTAGCTAAAAATTAGCCTTCTGAACAAAAGAGCTAATATATGAGCCAATTCTTTAGTCAAGTCACCAACTAGTTGTTGACCACCTAGCTAGTCAGGCTTAACTAATTTAAGCTAATTTTTAGTCTAAATGTATCTCATCTAAACCCCATAGTACATACAAGAGAGGGCCTTGAGGTGATGTATGAGCCAAAAATGCTGATAGTTCATTTTCACCAGACTAGTCAACTAGTCCATGCGTAAAGCTATGTTACTGTATATTACGTACTATATGCATACTGCACAATGAAACATCAAACACATTGTACTCTTGTGTGTCACTGATTAAAGACACGATGACATAGTGTAGCTAGGCAGTAAGTTCGCCACACCTACGATTGTACCAAGATGACTTACTACAAACGTCAAATTAGTTTTATGAAACACACCTTGAAAAATTGTACTGATAGTGAAATATTTTCTATTATTCTAAGTACAAGAACCTTAACCAGGCTTAGAACCAAAACACTCTAGCTACAGTCTTTGGAACGCAGTTGTTTTTTTTCAAAAAAAAGGAGAAAAACACATAAAAATTTCACAACAATCAATTCAATTTCATAGAAAAACACGTGGAAATAAAGAAAAATTTGTCTGTTTCAAAGATGGTCTTGCATTTGCAATGGAGGGAGTAGTTCATATTTGATGGTCATGGAGGGAGTAGTTCATGTTTGATGGTTATGGAGAGCGAGGGAGTGTATATATATGAGTAATGAGTCCCACATGGCATTTATGCCATTTGCTCTCTGCAAGATTGACTATATACATTGAGGCTTTTTAAAAGTGTGTTTTTTTTTGATATGAAAGAACAATGTGATAGTGGAAGTATAGCATTGCAAGGTTCATTTTTGAAAAGAGTGGGTTCACGGTGTAGAGTGCCAACAAAAAAGAAGTGTGCAGTATTTCTCCATGGTTGGTTCTTCATCAAAAGTATAGTGTGGCGTGTGCGATTGCGTTTTTCAAAGGCAGCATAGTTTACGAATCTACAGTATTCTTTATTAGTTAATGATGAAGTACGATGGAGTACCTTTCCGGTTCTTTTGTCATCAGTGAGTATCCAGAAAGCGTGCACGTATGCACACACGAAGCGTCCAATCTATCTATTTTTGTCTAAACTAGTGCCATTTGCATGAACATGCCGCACTCACTACTGTACTACACATCGATGACTCATACTAACAAAATATACGTATAAGTAATAAAAGGTCAGATCATAGACAGACGGCCACTGCCGATTGATCCCCTAGGCTAGCTGAAATGATTTTACTGTGTCCACGACGTACGTGTTCATGACACGTCCATAAGAAACCAAAAAGAGACCCTTCCATTTCAACGAATCGAAGAGGGTAGGCGCGCAAGAAAGAGTTCAAAAACCCAACGGCACTCCAAAAAATCCCTTGGTGTTTCTGAAAAAAAAAAAAACAATCCTTTGGTGGCCACCAAGAGACAGACAGCTGTTGCGAGCGGAAATATCATCGAGCTCCAGCTGGCGACTGGGGCCCGCCGACGGTCCGTACGTGTTGGGCAGCAGGTGCCAGAGTCCTGGACTGCTGGACCCCTGGTGGTCCTCGTCGGTGCACGGAGCAGAAAGAGAGAGAGAACCGCCCGGCGCGGCCCGTCCGTCCGTCCGGCCGGTGTAGGGTAGGGCGGCGAGCACACAAGGGACAACACGCCGGCCGTGGAATGGTGGAACGACCAACAACGGTGACGGACAAGACAACAAATCTAGGACGAACAAAGCAGTTGGGCAATCACAGCAGAGGCCACACAGCTCACTTCTCTGCTCCGTCCACCGTCATCATTCAGGGGACTCTGGTAGGATTAGTTTGTGTTTTTTTTTGCTACTTATTAGATTTTTCTTCCAACTCTCAATCAGGCCTAGAACAGCTAATCCCTAAATTAAACTATCAAATCAAACCACTTAATAATATATACTTCCTCCGTTCTAAATTATAAATCGCTTTGATTTTTTAGTATATCCAGTTTGCTATGTATCTAGACACATTATTATATCCAGACTAGATATATAACAAAATAGATGTACTAAAAAAATCAAAGCGACTTATAATTTGGAACGGAAGGAGTAAGTAACAAAATGCTGGACTACTACTACTACCTTGGCTGAAGATAAAAAAAAATATCTGCTTCGAGCTCAGCAAACGAAACAATAGAAGTGTAGGCTGTGGCAACCAAAATAGGTGTTGATTTTGGTGATGAGACACCAATTATGCATGGGGTCGGATCTACGATAGCCATGACCACATCCATACATAATGCATGGGTTGAAATTGGCAGTCCGTAGAGCCCCTAAACAAGGGTGGTACATTTGTATTGTCCGCAACAAATACGAAATGTCACCTCCCTCCGGGCCCCACCTCGTGGGCCCAGCGCGAACCCTACGGCGCACGATAAAAGGAGACGTTGGAGGCTTTCCTCTTCCGACCGGAACCAAAACCCCTCCTTCCCCAACTGACTCCCAATTCCACTCTCGCGTCTCTCGCCTCCTTCCCTCCCACGCAATGGTGGCCGCTCGCCTCCGCCTCGCGCTGCTACTCTCCGTCTGCCTCTGCGCCGCGTGGGCGCGCCCACGCCTCGATCCCACCATCCGCCTGCCGTCCGAGGGGCGCCGCGGCGGCGACGACGACGAAACGGGCGACGCCGTCGGGACACGCTGGGCCGTGCTCATCGCCGGCTCCAACGGTTACTATAACTACCGACACCAGGTACAACATACGCGCCCCGTTCCGCTCCGTAAATCGATATAGGCCCTCGCACCGCTCATGCTGCATCATCATCGGCTTGGCTGCTTACTCCTCGGTTCCCTCCCTCACGTTCGCGTAATTTGATTTACTTCGTCATGATTTTGCCTTTTTTTTCGAATCATCTATGCTGCGGGCAACCTGTAGAACCTGATTCGACTCATGCCCAATATATTTGTTTCCTACGGTTTGAATATTTGATATGAAAGCTGATCATCCCAACTAAATAAATAAAACATTTTTTGACTTTTACGATTTCTTTTGACCATTCGTCTTATTTAAATTTTTGTGTAAATAATAAAATAAATTAATTGTTATAAAAATATCTCTAATAATAAAATAAATCGTAATAAAATAAATATTATTTATTAAAAAGTTTTAAATAAGGCATCCCAAAGATGTTCTTTTAAAATTTAAAAGCTGGCCATTAGGAGCAGTTCCGTAGAGATTTCAAGCTGGCCCAGGAATTTAAGAAAGCAAAACTTTAATAAGTTTTGCCCATCCCACCTGCACCGCCCGATAATAGTAGAGAATATGTTCAGAAGATTTTTTCCGTTTCGGTCCACCTCATCCGCCGTATGAACTGGATTCGGTTCCCTTGTTCTGCCTTACTAGTACAATTTTCTCGAGATGGGAAATCGAAAGTTCGGGTAGGTGAAGAAACTTCTCTGACTTTTAGGGGCCTACATGTCACCATCATCAGTCTAGCGAGCTGGGGATCAGCAATCACCGATGAGGCCAAATATACTGCAGATATTTTTAACCTGCCTAGTGCCTACAAACATGACAATTTAATTATTCATATTAAATGGACAAAGGACACCAAAATACTGTTCTTACTATATGCTGGATGTCTGATTGTGTGAGCATCATTCATTTGGCTTATGCTTGTGTTCCAAGTTACCACGACTAGCATGATTTTTTCCCCCTTCTATATTACCTCGAACATTATGATTAGAGGAATCAGGCATGAACAATAATAAGTCCTCTGTTTTTTATATTGACAAAGAAAGATTAACTACTAGTATAGCAGTATCTTTTGTTGGAAGCTAAGACAAACTCCTTTTGGGATTGGAACTCGCAGGCGGACATCTGCCATGCGTACCAGATCATGAAGAAGGGAGGACTCAAGGATGAGAACATCATTGTCTTCATGTACGATGACATCGCGCATAGCCCGGAGAATCCGAGGCCCGGTGTCATCATCAACCATCCCCAGGGTGGCGATGTCTATGCTGGGGTTCCAAAGGTAACCCATATTTTTTATTCCTTGAGTAAAGTTTACACTAATTAGACATGTTCTAGTATTTACTTATTACTACTAAGTGGAGCAGTTGTGAAAAACATAAGTTACATCGTGATAGTATTATAATTAATGTTGCGTTACTGTATTTAACCCCAAAAATATCAATAGCACCAAGTACTAGTGAAAATGACAGAATGCCTAAATATTCCCATCGGTCTGACGTCTTTGGCGTACTTGTTGTGAACAACGACACTCGATTAGTCCATCGCAATTTTGTGACTGGAGAACCTAACTACAATTGAAATATGCACATAGTAATGTCAACATCTTTATAATACTGATAATTACGCACCCTTAGTCTCAATTTTGCATCCATTTGGCTTAATTTAATGTGCTCCCCCACCTTGCAGGATTACACTGGGAGAGAGGTCAACGTCAACAACTTTTTTGCTGTTCTGCTTGGCAACAAAACTGCTCTCAGGGGTGGGAGCGGCAAGGTTGTGGATAGTGGCCCCAATGATCATATATTTGTTTTCTACAGTGACCATGGGGGTCCTGGCGTCCTTGGTCTGTACTCGCAACTAATTGTTACTAATTTCATTCAGATTAGATTAGATGTTTCGTTTGATAAAATATCAGTGCATGCATGCATGTAGAACCAAAATAGACACAGTTATTTACTCTGTAAAAAAATTCAGGAATGCCTACGTATCCATATCTCTATGGTGATGATCTCGTAGATGTCCTGAAGAAGAAGCATGCTGCCGGGACCTACAAGAGCCTGGTATCATTAGTTGTTTATTCAGTTCTTCTCTGTAATGTTGTAATATGTGAAGCAATGGCTTGAGGTATATGCATTCTTTCACCTTTTGTAGGTCTTTTACCTTGAAGCATGTGAATCTGGGAGCATCTTTGAGGGCCTCCTGCCGAATGACATCAACGTGTATGCGACCACCGCGTCAAATGCAGAGGAGAGCAGCTGGGGAACATACTGCCCTGGCGAGTTCCCGAGCCCTCCACCAGAGTATGACACTTGCTTGGGGACCTGTATAGTGTTTCTTGGATGGAAGACAGGTACTTGATTTTGCTTGTCCTTTTCACTGCATTTCGGTGCTGTGAAATATTTTCTGGATCCTGTCAAACCAATTCACATGTATGGATCTGTGTCTGTTTTGATTTCATTCACATCAGTTAGTTAACAAAGTACTTGATAAACCAATAAGTTAGTTAACATAATACCGTACGGATTTGTTATCCTGGAATGATTAACCAGTTAGTATGATACTAGTACCTGATGACTTGACTACCCTGTCTTTGTTAATTAAAGTCATGCTGAAGGATAATGCATGTGTTACTCTTGCTCTACTTTTAGGTGCACATGCTTGTCAAGAAATTTATTAATTTGCCCCATGATATGATGCCTCACAGCAGTTGTTTTGGACCATGTGCTCTGTACTGAACTTCTTTAAAAAAGAATGAACTGAACATGCCAATTTGTGCAGTTCCCTTTATGGGATAGAGAAGAAATGAAATACTAGTAAAATTAATTTTCACCAGCTGTTCTGCTGCCTTTCCCAGCTCTCACACTACACTATGAGATGAACCAGACGTTATAGCAGACCACGTTCTGTTCCTGCAGCTCAACTGAAACTATGCATGTAACTAGTTAGCCTCTAGCCCTTGTGTAGGCTGCAAATCTGATAACCATAGAACTTGACTCACTTATTCTTTTATAGTGGTCTAATTTTTTATCATAGTTTAAATATCAGGGTAGATCAGCTGTGCATATTATCTTATTTCTTGGTTCATGTATTTACACTTTGAAGAAAGATACCACTTTTATTCATTTAGTGCTTATATTTGAAATTTCTCATTGTTGACAGTGATTTCCACAATCTGCGAACTGAATCTCTCAAGCAGCAGTACAAGTTGGTGAGTGCTTCGAACTTGAATTTATTAAGCATTACCTTCCAGCTGCTCTTCACTATACCTAATCAATGTAACTTATTGGTTGATCAGGTCAAGGATAGGACAGCAGTTCAGGATACATTCAGCTATGGTTCCCATGTGATGCAATATGGCTCATTGGAGTTGAATGTTCAGAAATTGTTTTCGTACATTGGCACAAACCCTGCTAACGATCGCAACACGTTTGTAGAAGATAACTCATTGCCATCATTTTCAAAAGCTGTTAATCAGCGTGATGCTGATCTTGTCTACTTCTGGCAGAAGGTTTGTAAATCATGAGAAAGCTAGTTATCTTGATTATTCTCAGAAGATATCTTAACGTTGTTAATTTCTTTTCAACAATTTATGCATTCATTTTGTTAAACAAACCAACTGATTGGCTTCTTTATTTCATGAAGTACCGGAAATTGGCTGATAGCTCACCTAAGAAAAATGAAGCTCGGAAGGAATTGCTTGAAGTGATGGCCCACAGGTCTCATGTTGACAATAGTGTTGAGCTCATTGGAAGCCTTCTCTTTGGCTCTGAGGACGGTCCAAGAGTTCTGAAAGCCGTCCGTGCAGCTGGTGAACCTCTGGTTGATGATTGGAGCTGTCTCAAGTCCATGGTAAGCCTCTACTGATTGACTATGCTTGCAGCTAAAGAATGAAAAAGCTCATGTTCTGTTTGCATTTTTGCATACCTAACCAACCTCTGCATTTGCTTCAGGTTCGTACTTTTGAAGCGCAATGTGGGTCATTGGCGCAGTATGGGATGAAGCACATGCGGTCCTTTGCAAACATCTGCAACGCTGGCATCCTTCCTGAAGCAGCGTCGAAGGTCGCCGCTCAGGCTTGCACCAGCATTCCTTCCAACCCCTGGAGCTCTATCCACAAGGGTTTTAGCGCCTAAGAACCATAGGTGAGGCATGATATTACAGCCGCTCCACCACACTGAACTCCATTGCAGTACAGTCCTCAGAAGCAGACTTGTACCATTATTGTAGCTTTTCCACCGTACCAGATTACATAGCTATGCCCAATTTCCGGTGTACATACATACATAGTCGGAAAGTTATTTGGCAATTGGTATTGGTCATTGGTGTATATAATCCCTATAGTTTGTTAGCAGATGTGTAGTTTGTAATTCGATAAATGAAGAATGCATTGCTGCTATTTCTATAGAACCGAATGAAGTTCATGTGAAACTTTACCTGTTTGTTGTTGGGAAATGGACTATACATAGTGGAATTCTTGCCTCAAAAACAATCCCTGAGTGAATTTATCCAAAATGAACCATTTGTTCAATTCCATTTGAGGTTCGATTTATTTTCAGTTGTAGGCTTGTGGCTGGTGACATCTGCTTAAAGCATGGAGTGATCCACAATGATTCCAGCAAAGTATGGGCAGTTTCATTTGCTGTGTTCCCTTTGTCGCATTGTTTTGCACTATGTAATTACCCATGAATGAATTCCTTCAATGAGAATCCTTGTAGCCAACTTTGTCGCATTGTTTTGCACTATGTAGTTACCCATGAATGAATTCCTTCAATGAGAATCCCTGTAGCCACCGTTCAGTTGCACCCATGAATGAATTCCTTCAATGAGAATCCCTGTAGCCACCGTTCAGTTGCAAATCGTTCACCCTTTCACTCCAAAGCATGCTAGGACTGTGTTAGGTACCAGAATTGGAGAGGAACTTGGTAAGGAAGGAAGAGCAGGGGAAGTAAATCAAGAGTTTAGGGACTACGAAGGACTGAATCCATTCATTCACTAAGAATTGTCGTGTACAATGCTTAAGCCTTCTGTGATCTACTTCGCTCCTATTTATCCTCTCCAGCTTCCACGATTACATGGGCTGAGTCTATTTGTGGCCTGATGCACTGTACACGGAACTGGCCTACCTGGGCCGAGTACTCCTGCAAGGCCCATTTGCTCCAGGTGCGACAGAGGGATGTAGTATTCACGGAAATATATCTGCCGTTAGCTTTTTTTGTATTGTCTATGTGTACGTAATTGCTCTTTCTAAAAAAAATGTGTACTTAATCGCTGTACTA